>CM067361.1:14669561-14729561 GCA_034401795.1 Chaetoderma sp. LZ-2023a | reverse complement strand
CTTAGAAAATGTCCATTTGCAGACTAAGAGAACAGTTTTTGAAATTTAACACTGGAATTACTGGCTCGCTTATCATTTCAGTGGTAAATTTTCAAAAATAGTCGTCTCTTGGTCTGCAAATGAACATTTTCTATGAGAAAATTGAAATTTGGCTGATATGATGGATAAAGGGTTAACATAATGGTTGAGTTGATATTTACAAGGATTCTGTACTCTGTATATAGCTTACAACAATACATATTTTCAACAGAATTTACAGAAATGGGACAACCTGGAAGTACAGTCGGGCAACCTAATTTAAATGGCATACTTGCCCTTGGGGGCAACAAAATATTTTTCTAATTTTCAAGTCCTGTTTAGTACATGATGTACCTGTTAGATTTTCACACTTCGCATGAACCCAGCTATCACAGATTGAACACTGGACCATCTTCGACTCCCAATCATCGTCTGAATAGCACTTGCGACAAATTGGACAAAAATTGCCTGAAAAACACCAAAATAAATACATTAACCTGGAAAAAGTATATTCTCTACAATATACATGTAAACTATACAAGATGTGTAATACGCCGCCGCTGTCTGCAAAAATCGCCCAGCAAAGATGGTCCATGTTTAGCCATGCGCTAAGGATGCCAGAAGACACCAGCACGGAGAGCCTTGGAATTCGCCCTACTCGGAGCCAGCAAATACAGAGCCAGGAGAGGACGTCATTGCATAAATCTGCTAAGCGTGCTACGCGGTGACCTCAAGAAAGCAGGATTAGGTTCACATATGTCAAGAATGGACCTGAGGAAGCTAAGGACTTTGGCTGAGGACAAGACACAGTGGGCAAAAGCGAAGGACTGATTGCAGCTGTAGCTGCAGAGCACAGTAATCATACATACATGTAAACTGATTCTGGAGAATATTTAGAAATTAATTTGACTGGAAGCCTAAGGCAGCAATGGTTTCCAGTAAAATTAATTTCTCCATATTCAGCAGTTTTCATGTACAGTTGATTTGAAAATGAGGTATCTATGGAATTCATTGGTGAAAGGGTTAATCAATATTAATTTTTGTATAGTCACCAACATAAAATTTCAAGAGCATTATGTATTATATGCATATTATATGGGTATTAATTAGTACATGTATACTGAGCCAAAAAAGTTTAGCAATTTCAAATTTGTGCTTGCTGTATTAAAACCATGCACCCTATTATAATCAAATTTGCAAGTAAATTTTCTTCAACACAATGCCTCACTGGTTGTAATGAAATCAAAAGCATTTCTTGTTTTCCACGCCGGTGCGCTTACCGCATGTGAAAATGCATATTGCACGCGCTGGTCAAAATTTGCTCGTCGCGTAGGTGAAATGACACCACATTCCAAAACAGGTAACCAATGTGAACTGAAAACGGTAATAAAGTTTACACCTGCTAACATGGGCCATCGCCCAGGGTTATCCGAAAATCAGCACCATGAAGCAATGGGAAGACTTGCTGCAGGTGTACACCAATCATCAATGCGTGCAGAGGTCACACCCGCTAGTACGAGGCGCGATGCTGACATTAGGGCGACAACGAACTTTTTTTCAAATTGGAAATTGGCTCCCCAATTGAATAATAGTTTCGAATGAGATCGTTATTTTTACAGAATTATATTTATTTAGTGTTTTTATCAGAATTGCTTAACATTTTTGGTTCAGTATATATATGCTTTTCAAGAAAGAAATGAATTCCACAGTATATTTCTGATATTGCCATGAGTCTGGCATATTGGGTTTGTAGCCATGGTGGAAATGGTTAAAATAGTATGGTCATACATGTATTTGAAGAAGAGGCCCTTGGCGCTCACCTGGCCCATTAGCATTTGAACCATTTGCATTTAACGACACGATGGAAATTTTTTGAAAAATCCAAGATGACCACCCAAAGAATTGACCAATCAAAATTCTGTATATATATATATATATATATATATATATATATAGGGTTTGGAAGCTTACACACATAAGGTCCTTCCAGCCGAGATTGATTGAAATCTGCCAAGCGGTTAATGAGGTGTATGTAGGCTTTTAACTGATTTACCAACTTTTGGAAAATCCAAGATGGCCACCCAAAAACTGACCAATAAAATTCTGCAAACTAGAGCTGAACCCCACCACCATCCAAGTCTGGCTGAAATCGCCCAAGCAGTTAATGTCTTTTAAGCGATATCCGGTAAATTTTCATAAAATTCAAGATTTCACAAAAAAATTTACTAATCAAAAATCTGTATACAAGTTCTGAAAACTACACCCATATAGGGTCCTTCTAGCCAAACTAGCTTGAAATCCACCAAGAGGTTAATGAGGAGTACATGTAGCGTTTTGACAATTTCCTGTAAATTTTTTCCCAAAAAATTAATCATTCAAAATTCTGAATAGATGTTCTAGAGCCTACCACCATAGAATCCATCTAGTCAAATTTGGTTGAAATATGTCCGGAAGCCAAGGAGTAGCATTTTGATCATTTTCAGTCGATTTTTTAACCAAAATGTAAGATTTTCATCCATAAAATCGATTAATTAAAATTCTGAATTAGAGGTTCTAGAACCTATCACTGTAGAATCCATCTAGGCAAAATCGGTTGAAATATGTCAGGCGGCTATGAAGGAGTAGCATTTTGACCATTTCCGGTAGATTTTTCATAAAATCTAAGGTTTTCACACAAAAAAATTGACAAATTAAAATTCGGAAAAAGTCCGGAGGGTACCAGCATAGGAGTCTCCCAAGCCAAATTTGGTTGAAATCGGTCAAACCGTTAAGAAGAAGCGATTTGACGGATAGATGGATGACTGCCTTGGCATAAGCTCACTTGGCCTTTCAGGCCAGGTCAGCCAATAATCTAATTATCAGTTAACAGGACTGGATATTCATATATTATGGCAGGGAATCGAACCCATAACCAGTGAACGCGCCTAGCATCATAGCCCACAAACGCTTCCACCACACCAATGCCACAAGACAGTCTTACTTTGCCGGTGAGGATTTCACGATGACAGTTTCTGATGCACAGTGGAATTCTGTAGTAGCTGATTTTGATCGTAATTACTGTACACGGCTAGCCAGTTAGTGATTTCAGAGGGTCACACAGTAACCCACCTGTATGCACATCATATAGACCACATATTTTACAGCCATTATACTTATTTATATGCCAAATGCCAAAGCCATAATGCCACGACTACTTGTATAACTCATGTATTATGCACACTCTTTCTCCGTTGTCCTTTCAACATGTCCAATGACATGTTCTCAAAAATATGCTTTTCCACGGTGTGAATAATACGCCTAATGACACATTATTCATTTATCATTCTTTATCAGCCTTGGTTTAGAACTTGCCATAGATGAAATTTCTTAAGTTTCAAATCAATCGGTTATGCGGTTTCAAAGATTTTTAAACGTGTTTCTAAGAACAGTGCAAAATCCAAGATGGTCACCGCCTAAATCAAGCAATTATCTTCATTTAATCAATATTGTATCTCTATCACACAACCATACCTCCGGACAAATTTGGTTGCAATAGATGACAGCGGGATGGGCAGCTGCCATGTCATATGTACACTTAGCCTTCACTGCCAGGTGAGAGAATAATGTGTAATAGTACGCTTGAATAGAAGTAAAACAATTGTCTTACTTTATATCTTCAAGAGAGCTTTAATTGCTGTAGCAACACTCGTCACCATAGTTGCCATAGAAACATGTTGGCACTGTGGTAATTAATGGTGCATTTTCCTAGGTCTATAGTGATTTCAAATCCAATATTTTATTCAGCGGGCCAGAGTTGACTGGCCAAGTGTTGCCCGATGCTATATAACCATTTTATTTTCATCAAGTGAAACAATTTTACATAAATTCTTTGTTTGTAGGGGAGATAACACTGGCAAACATTGACAAATTTCGCTGGAATGTTACCACAAAAACGGAATTCACATTTCCAGAGTATCTACCCATTATATGACATCATAATCAACTACGTGATGTGTAGAATGACATCATAATGAATGACGTCGATAAGTACGTCACGAATGCATATTTGAAGATGGGCTAAGCGTTGTTGTACAAATTGTCTGTCTTTACTATTTAATAAATATTCTGTTGAATATTTTGAAACTAATTTGACTTGGCACTGTTGCTAGGCAGCAACAGCGCCAAGTCAAATTAGTTACAAAATATTCAACAGCTTCCCTGTATAGTTTACAGGAAATTGATAGCTAGGGCATTCGCGGATAGATCAATTCCAACACTGCGAGGTGTGGGTGGAGCTTAGCTAGTGATGGCTGATGCATAACTAAAAATGGAAAGATCCATTGTCTGCAATAATGCATGTAAACCTACCTTTGTCCATGAGTTTTCCGCAGTTGTAGCAGAGAGAGAAATCATATGTCCAGATAGCATTATGGCCGACTCCCGGTGTGGTCGCTCCACAACTTTTACAGTGCACACATTTTGTACAAATCTGTGTAAAAATACCCAAGATAGTTTTAGTTAGTTTTTAGATAGTTTTTTTTCAATATTTTTTTTGGGGTGTTTGGACTTTGATAATTTTAGGCCTGATTTGCATCCAGTTTATACTCATTATGCTTTGGTTAAGGTTTTTTCAAATGACAATTTAATCAGCAGACTTGCTTTTGAAACTTGAAACCTTGAGCCAGTATTGAAAAATAAGTTGATTAAAAAACCATAACCAAAACTGCACAAATGACGGACGCCGCCGCCGCCGCTGGAATTAGTGATCCCTGTCTCCCTTTCTGCTTCGCAGGTGAGACAAAAATTGCCTCAAATTACACAAAAGAGAGAATTCCATCAAATTAGCACATGTAATGCTCATTATTTCACATCACAAGAGGGCTACCCATCATAATGTTGCACTGTCTGACAATTATTATTATATAAGTCTCAAAACGGCTAGTGCGTGGACATTATTTCAAACGAATCAATAGTAAAACGGAATGTATTGGCGAATAATGACAATACAATACATTTGAAAAAGCACTTTCAATATAACCACAAAATAGAGTTTGCAGACGTATCAATGTGATACCGATACCGTACCTGTACCGAGGTAATTGGGACCAAAAATACTGATATCGGTACCGAACATAAAGTATGAATACCGACCAACTCTAGTATTTACTATGAATACCGACCAACCCTAGTATTTACTATGAATACCGACCAACTCTAGTATTTACAAATGCATTACATCATAGAGTATCGTTTGTGGCGTGTATTGAGCCAGTCATTCCAGTTGTAAATTTTCAAAGATGGTCTTGTCGCCACCATAGACCACTGCAAAGGGTTAAATAAAGTACACATGTACTTGTACCAGTTCTGATCACACATCCCCACTGACACGGCTATTTTAGTACAATCACAACTCTTGCTATCCTGGGATAGCAAGAATTGTGATTGTACTAAAATAGCCGGGTCCAGGGAAATGTAATCAGAACTGGTACAAGTACTTTATTTAACCCTTTGCAGTGGTTTATGGTGGAGTGAAGACCACGCCAATATTTTAAAATTTTCAAGAAGGGGGATAACTCTTGTGATCAGATACAGATTTTCGAATTTTAACTGAATTCATTTAAGCTAACTGAAGGTAGAAATTAAATATTTAAAAAAATTTCAAGAAATCAAGTGGGATAACTCTGGTGATCACATTATCTTGTGATTATATCCAGATTTCGCCCAAACGCAAGCCACGTTCTCATGACGAGACGTACATTGTACTTGTGAAATTCTAACTGAATCCATGCCGGGTAAATGAAGCTATAGCGCGTAAACCAAATATTTTACGAATTTTTATAAATCAATGGGGGATAACTCTGGTGATTACAGCCAGATTTCTGGCAATCCCAGTCATCCATGCATACATGTACAATTGTACATGTAAGTGAAGTTATCGGAAATGAAATGCGGACACACGAATGGATGGCCGTACGGATGTGGTCCGTTTCATTAGTCCGCCTTGATCACGTCACGGGACTAAAAAATCCTTAGACTTACCCATATATGTTTTTTCTTGGATGGCTGTGTTGGATAGTTAGGGCCCAGGCACTCAGGATGGTATGTATTCTGACACTTATCACATTTTAATAACTGTCAAGAACAAAAACAATTAAAATTTAACATACACATGTAAAAGAAAGTTGTTAGTGTTGTTCCGATTAATCGATTTGATCGATGATTGATTGGTTGCATGTTCAACCAACCACTCGATCATGATTTCAGAAATCTATTTTATTTGTTTATAAATTGACTTTATTAATATATTTTAACTGGTCAAGCTAGAAAACAAATATTTTTTGGAAAGGAATTTAAATTTAATTGTTACAACTACATAGTATTACTCCTTAGTCTAAGACATTAATTCTTTCAGCACTTAAATAGTATGTTAATTTCAAAGCAACTATACTAATAACATGTTGAATATTTTGAAACTTATTTGACTGGAAGCTGTTGCTGCCTAAGGCTACAACAGCTTCCAGTCAAATTAGTTTCAAAATATTCAACAGATTATTTCTTAAATTATTCAGAATGTGTCATACTTGCGACTTGGTTTGAAAGGGGTAATTATCCTTGAACATGCTATAATTACTGCATTCAAAATGGGTAAAAAATTAGAATCAGTTATGATCAATCATTAATTGATCATCGGTTAGTATATAAAACCAATCATCGCTCACAAAAATAGTACCAATTCCCAACACTAGTTTCTGTCAAGGTACATTTCATGATAGCATTATATTGTCCATGACTTTCTTGATAAAAGTAAAACAATTTTAATAATTCTGTTTCACTCTAGATACAAGAGATAGCCAAAATTCATGTAGCAACACTCATCACCATAGTAGCCATAGAAACATGTTGGCAACATGGTAATTAATGTTGCATTTTTCGGATGGTATATTTGACAATAGCATAACTGGCCAGTAGTGTTGGATATTTATTCCGACACACTTTGAAAAAAATTGAGCAAACAATCAGATTGTCCATCCATTCATCGAGCCACCAGGCTAAATATTACTGCTGATACTAGTTGGTGGAATTCAATTAAATCAGATTTGTGCGCTACCCATATGCTTTGGACTGCAAGACAATACCCATGATTTGGTGGGCAGCAGGGTGGAGGTGTGGGACAGAAAGCTAAAGTTGGCGAAATTCAACCAAATTTGGTATGTTAGTGACCAATGATTGTGGATTGAGACAGAATGTGTAGATTACGCACTACCTCAGGGTAACATATTTATGGAGGAGAGGAACATAAAAGGTGGCAAAGGCGTAGGGATTTATGATGGTGTACCATCGACTGCACATTCTACTATATGATTTGATGTTGGTCGGAAACCTCTCAAGCCCAAAATTAACCGCACACGTGGCAGTACTGGCATTCACTTACATTGTTCTACAGATCGCACAGGTTACAGTACTGGCATTCACTTACCTTGTTCTGTAGACTGCACACATTGCAGTACTGGCATTCACTTAGTGTTCTGTAGATCGCACACATTACAGTACTGGCATTCACTCACATTGTTCTGTAGACTGCACACGTTACAGTACTGGCATTCACTTACCATGTTCTGTAGACCGCACAGGTTACAGTACTGGCCTTCACATACAATGTTCTGTAGACCACACACATTACAGTACCGGCATCTATTTACCTTTGTCCTGTAGACCGCACAAGTTACAGTACTCACATTTAATTACATTGTTCTGTAGACAGCACAGGTACTGGCATTCACTGAACTTTTTCTGTAGACCGCACATATTGCAGTACTGGCATTCACTTAAGCGTTCTGTAGACCGCACACGTTACAGTACTGGCATTCACTTACATTGTTCTGTAGACTGCACACGTTACAGTACTGGCATTCACTTACCATGTTCTGTAGACCGCACAGGTTACAGTACTGGCCTTCACATACAATGTTCTGTAGACCACACACATTACAGTACCGGCATCTATTTACCTTTGTCCTGTAGACCGCACAAGTTACAGTACTCACATTTAATTACATTGTTCTGTAGACAGCACAGGTACTGGCATTCACTGAACTTTTTCTGTAGACCGCACATATTGCAGTACTGGCATTCACTTAAGCGTTCTGTAGACCACACACGTTACAGTACTGGCATTCACTTACATTGTTCTGTAGACCGCACACGGTACAGTACAAGCATTCACTTACCTTGCTCTGTAGACTGCAGACATTGCAGTACTGGAATTCACTTAGTGTTCTGTAGACCGCACATGTTACAGTACTGGCATTCACTTACATTGTTCTGTAAACCACACACGTTACAGTACTGGCATTTACTGCAGCACCAGTTCTCCATCTTATCATCACCCGGCCGCTCCTCCTCCTCTAAGCAGAATGTATGGTACGGCTCACAGCACAAATTGCAGTAGAGAAACTAAAATATAAGCAATCAAAATACATTAGATTTACAACGCTTGGGCACAAATCCTTAGTGGTACTGGAAGGATCCAATCTCTCACTCTCAAGTAGCCGACGTCACAATAAAATACACATCCACAACCCGTTTGCTGACATCACAATCAAATACATGTACATAACCTGTTAGCCGACGTTACAATCAAATACACATCCATCACATGTTTACTGACGTCACAATCAAATACGCATCCATCACCTGTTAGCTGACGTCACAATCAAATACACATCCGTCAGCTGTTAGTTGACATCACAATCAAATACATGTACGTCACCTGTTAGTTGACATCACAAGAAAATACATGTACATCACCTGTTAGCTGATGTTACAATCAAATAGAAGTAAGTCAGCTGTTAGATGACGTCACAATCAAATACACATCCATCATCCGTTAGCTGACATCACAATCAAATACACATCCATCAACTGTTACATGTAGCTGATGTCACAATTAAATACATGTACATCACCTGTTACATGTAGCGGATGTCACAATCAAATACACGTACGTCACCTGTTACATGTAGTGGATGTCACAATCAAATACACATACGTCACCTGTTACATGTAGCTGATGTCACAATCAATTAAACATCCGTCTCTTGTTAGCTGACATCACAATCAAATACAAATCCATCACCTGTTAACTGACGTTACAATCAAATACATGTACATCACACATCACCTGTTAGCTTATGTTACAATCAAATACACATAACGTCACCTGTCCGCCGATGTCACAATCAAATACACGTAACGTTACCTGTCCGCTGACGTCACAATCAAATACACATACGTCACCTGTCAGCCGACGTCGCAATCAAATACACGTCTGTCACCTGTTAGTTGACATCACAATCAAATGTGTACATCACTTGTTAGCTGATGTCACAATAAAATACACTTCCGTCACCCGTTAGCTGACATCACAATCAAATGATGTATGTCCCTCACGAACGAGGTAACATTCTGTCATGAAAGTGTAGTAATAAATTGTAGATTTTGGTAAATTTACAATTAAATAGACATTCTGTTGAATATTTTGAAATTAATTTGACTGAGAGCTGTTGCTTCGATAATTAATTTCAAAATATTCACCAGTTTACCTGTATGCAATGTAGCTCCATTGAAACTGAGACTCCGGGAATTCAGATTTCCAGCTCTCAAATCGGTTCAAAACTACACACAAAGTGGGTGGAGCATAGCTAGAATATGGGCATAGGCATTACTAGAAACAGTCCCCTCTATAGAATCAGTTATCTCTTAACTATCTAAACCTAGAATTTGTTCAAGAAAATCTTAATTTTCTCATAGAAAATGTCTATTTTCAGACCAATAAAAGCCTCTTTTTCAAAATTTGCTACTGGAATGACTGGCTCGGTTATCGAGCCAGTCATTCCAGTGGTAAAGTTTAAAAAATAGTCTTCCCTTCATCTAAAAATAAACATTTCTCGAGACCACTGCAGAAACCATTTTTGGCTGATATGAGTATTAAAGGGTTAAGGTGAATTGTAAAAACAAAGTCTTATAGATAGTCAACCTTACTGTTAAAATATTGTCATTTTCACACTCCATACCTCATGTAGCCCGGCACTACTGCACAGAAAGCACACACTGCGTAGACACAGAGGCTTACTGGCCGTCACAGATATACCATATCTTCTGGCTTTTCGCAAATCAAATGGTGCCTAGAAGTTAAGACATATACAACAATGGTTACAAAATGACAAGAAACTGCAATAATTATATTGTTAGCCATTAAACATGATTTATTTATTTATTTATTTACTTTTCATCCTGATTTAGTTATTTAGTCTTATTATTATTATTATTATTATTATTATTTTTAATAATATTATTATTATTATTATTACAGTGCTCCAGTTTAAAAAATAGTCTTCGTTTGGTCTGCAGATGGACATACATTCACTGAGCAAAACGTTACTTTTCATGACCAATCGCATTAAAAAGTACTTAAAAGGTAGGATTTGAAATATTTTATGCAACAAAAATTATTCACGATTATTCGATTATATAATTTTTAATCATATAAATTCACGATTTAAGAAATAATTGCGATTTTCGACTTAATCACGTAATCGCACAAGCCTGATTACAGTATTGCCTACATTGTACCTTAAACTGTGGTTGTAAGAATTGCATTTGAGGAGGTGGACCAGTTGGCCATTCATAAATCGCAGACATCACAACGGGTCCATAGTCATCATCTGGGAACTTTGGTTCGAATACTGAAGACTGAAATTAAACCATCAAAATTTATTTAATCAATTTCTGGAACATTAATAACCGTAAATAATTTGAAAGAAAAAAGAAAGAACATTCGGAAATGACATTCTTTATGATCCATTTAATATTCTGTTGAATATTTTGAAACTAATTTGTCTGGGAGCTGTTGCTGCCTATAGCAGCAACAGCTTCCAGCCAAATTAGCTTCAAAATAGTCCACACCTCGCTTGTATACATGCTATACAATTTAATGTCTTCAAACAGAGACATGATTCCCACAGGTTTTTGAAAACTGAATTCAAGGTCTTTTCAAGGATTTTTACGGTCAACAAAAATAATTTTCAACTACTTTTTTAAATGTACGGCCTACTTTACAGGCCCTTCTAGCCCTCTCTTCCTCCCACATAATTCTTTATCACACTTTAATTTTAAAATCTTAGAAACAGATTACACTAGATTCTAAATTACAAATCCTGTGATTAAAATACTATTATATAAATTTACATATTTTCACTTGGTCTGCCATACATGTTACCTTGTTAAGTTGGACAATGACAAATTCAAAGGTTTTTCAAGGAAATCTTCAATTCTGGCTAGATTCAAGTACATGTATTTTCAAGGCCTTGAAAATGCAACATACTGTCTTCAAGGTTGTGGGAAACCCGAGAGACATTGGATTTCAGTTGCTAATGTGTTAATATCAGTTTACGACCAAAAATTAAAACCTAGTATCTGTACATTCACATACAATAACCCCTCTTGTGGTCACTTAACATTTTAATGGTCAAACTGACCATAACAACTCTGCAGTGGTCTTCAGGCATGTCTATTACCAGGACGAGAAAAATATTTTTGAAAAATTCACCACTGGATTGGTTGGCTCGGTAACCGAGCCAGTCATTCCATTGATAAATTTTCAAAAATACTCTTCTCTTGACCTGCAAATCTCGATCATTACCCCTTTAATCGTTAAGCCAGTCAAAAATTTCAGGGCTAAATTTACAAAAAGTCTTCTAATATTAAAATTTCTTGAAAAGTGTTGACCTTTAAAATGCTTAATTGGTCAATTCCATTGTGACTTATGGGACATTTGAATGATTTTTTCAAAACTGTAACCAATAATACAAGGAATTAAGACGCAATAGTTATTTTCTTAATTTAATCTGATAGCAAAGACCTGACTATAACCAAATATGAATGTAAACTGGAATTATCTATCACCTTCTCTTGTGGACAGCATGCATAAAGGGTTCGTGACTTATGGGACTTTTGCGGACCACCGTTTTATACCCTGCTCATTCACACTGCAAATACTATCTCAGTTTAAGAGGCAGCTTACATGTGACTATAATTCTATTAGGAGATACTTGTAGCTTTCTAAAAAGAACAGAGACATACATCGTATTTTTTTCACCATGGCAGCAGTGAATTATTCACTATCAGTTATCGGACAAGAAATTGTGACCGATGGGACCGTATCTAAAAAATATCTGTAGGTAGTGGAACCATCAAAGTATTAAGAGGCATTGTATTCATCATTAATAATGATCACCTTATTTTATGCAAACAGAACAACAGCTTAAAAAGTTTTCATTCTATAATTACTAATGCCTACACTGAAAAGTGAAAACTTATTATCATGATTCATGATACCAAAAAACTGCATATTTTTAATATGTATTCTCAAATAATGCCTAAAAATAATAAAATACTTAATACAATGGTCACAAATTCAGTCATGTGTCAGTTTCAGGACTTTTGAAATTGTGACTGATGGGATAATTATCATGATTATGGTGATACTTTATACACGCCTCTGGCATTAACTAGCATGGGCTCTTTCCATTCTGGCCTTTATTTGCTCTTCATTATACCACTGTGTTTTTCTCTGGTTCAAACACACAGGTTTTCCCAGAGCTAGATGCCTTAAGGCACCTAATTTGACGCATGTTTTCCTTTACATCTACTATTAATAAATAATAACTTATGAAGTCATAATCAACAATTACTCATTGTCCACAAGCGTACTCATCTGGTGAAGGGGTTGAATCGATCTCTTCGGGAGCATGGTCATCATTTACATGTACTACATCATTCTTATTACCTGTAGGCCCGCTCACAAATGAAAACATTGCCATTTTTGATGTCTCAATGGGAGAATAAGTAGCATACTTAATAACGTATGGTTCAATGGCTTCAAAATAATGAGCTGAACGGCTGCCAGATTAGTGTTTTAATTTCTTGTCCATTTGGGTCCCATAAACCATCAAGCTCAGTTTTTTTTAATTCAATCTTGTCCTTATCAATATATATTACCACATTGATGTTTGGGCAGGCATTGGTAGCTAGTTTGGCAAATTCAGCTGAAGATGCAATATCTAATTTCTCACCTTTTCAGACACTCGTCTTTTAAGAGTCCCTCCAATACCATCAATACACCCCTTAACATGAGAGGTGGCTGAAAAGTGCCACTTTGTTGCCAGACTGTTAAGGGTTTCTAAACTTGTCATCCCCATTTGCGCTATTACTAAATATTTTGTGACTTATGGGACAAAACTTAAACTGGTCTGCTGAGAATATCTACACATCAACTCATATATAAGCACGTGGCTCTGATAGGTTTAGCAGTCGAGTACATGGGAAAATATATAATTACAAAATTAGGCATTTCACTGAGATACCATCATACTAACATGCGCCAACTCACATCACTCCGCTGTATGTAGCCGTACTTGCAGACCTTTGACCTCTTGATATGTGAAGTAATATTACACTTATGGGACTGAGGGTAACCAATCAAGTCATCATGTATTTCTTATCGAGCAATTTCATTGGCTGAGACCCACAGTTCATTTATAATTAGGACGTATTGTTAACTTAGTGTGGATATAATAGCCTGCAAGCATTAGTACTATACTGGAGCTGAGTGGGAGGGCGAGAACGTGTGATAGGAGATGATGCAGAGATACAGACTAAACAACAACACCAAAACTGTGACTAATGGGACAGAGGCGTCTAGACAGTTCTGTGTCAAATTAGTGCAGGTCGATTCATGACCCTGCATATAAAAAGTGCATTGCACCTTTGTTCTGAATTCATCACCCAGAAGCATAGAATGCAGTGTGAACCGAATGTGGGAGGAGCATCACTTTAAACTGACTAATATTAAGCTCAAATTTAACCTATATTTTGAAAAACTATATATCAGGAATAGAAGCAGGTATCAACAAAGGTAGACCTGTTTTAGAAACCAGAACCATTCCATATTTGATTTCAGTGCATTATTTAACTGTAAAATAATTTTTTTTAAATCATGAAAATATTACTTTTCTGTGGAATTGACCAATTGATATAAGTAGTATTTTAGCACTTTGGTTTCACCCAATAAAAATGGCCAATTGCTCAATTACTTTTAAATTTCAGGAATACCGAAATACTAGTCAATGGATCTTTCCAGTAGTGTTGTTCCGATTAATCGACTTGATCGATGATTGATTGGTTTGCATGTTCAACCAAACAATCGATCATGATTTCAGAAATCGACTTTGGTTGTTTATAAATTGACTTTATTAATATATTTGAACTGGTCAAGCTAGAAAACAAATACTTTTTGGAAAGAATTTAAATTTAATTGTTACAACTATAGTATTACTCCTTAGTCTAAGACATTAATTCTTTCAGCACTTAAATAGCATGTTAATTTCAAAGCAACCATACCAATAACATGTTGAATATTTTGAAACTTATTTGACTGGAAGCTGTTGCTGCCTTAGGCAGCAACAGCTTCCAGTCAAATTTGTTTCAAAATATTCAACAGATTATTTCTTAAATTATTAAGAATCTGTCATACCTGCGACTTCGTTTGAAAGGGGTAGTTATCATTGAACATGCTATAATTACTGCCTTCAAAATGGGTAAAAATTGAGAACCTGTTATGATCAATCACTAATTGATCATCGGTTAGTATATAAAACCAATCATCGATCACAAAAAAATAGTACCAATTCCCAACACCTAGAGGCAGTTTTTGCTAATCACCTCCTCTCGCGGCGAAGTCCATCCACACCTTGCTTGTGTTGGGATCGATCAATTTCCAGGAAACTTACAGATTAGCTGTTAAATATTTTGAAACTAATTTGACTGGGTGCTGTTGCTGCACTAGCGCCCAGTCAAATTAGTTTCAAAATATTCAACAAAATCTCTTAAATAGTAGACATACAATTCGTACAACAACGCATAGTCCATCTTCAATTATGCGTTCGTGACATACTTATCTAGTATGTCATTCATGACGTTATTGAATACAATGTCATTCTACACGTCACGTAGTTAATTATGACATCATATTCTGGATGGATAAAGTGGAAAGGTCAATTACTCAATTAATTTCACTTCTATTGCATAACAAAGATACAAATGTAACACAATTAAATTCCACACCCAACACCACAAACCCCCCACCCCTCCCACAACAAAAAAAAATTTCTAGGAGTAAATTTACTCAATTACTGAACAGCTTATCGAGAGCTCCAAGATAACTGTTCCAGTTCATTTTCCAACAATAGCATTTGAAAAAATATTTATCTTGCTTTGCAAATCCAGAGTCCATTACAGAATTTGTATTTTATTGATCAATCTTGGCGATCAATGGATCAATCAATGACCAAAATACACTCAGGATTTGTTTTGTGACAGAAACCACAGCTAGAAGCCTTCGGTGCATCTCTTAATAATGAACCTTTCCAGTTTTAACTAATGTATGCCCCACTCATCTCTAGCTAAGCTCCACAAACACCTCACTCATGTTGAGATTGATCGACCTGGGATCGATCCCTGAACTCCCTGACTATCAATTTCCAGAAATCTATACAGGTAAGCTATTAGATATTTTGAAACTAAATTGACTGCGTGCTGTTACTCCCTATGCCAGCAACAGCGGCCAGTCAAATTAGTTTCAAAATATTCACCAGAATGTTTATTAAATAGTAGACATACAATTCATACAACATAACAGACCATTAAGCATTTAAGACGGACTAAATCGAGTCATTCATGCTGTAATTTGTTATGATGTCATTCTACACGGAACGTAGTTAATTAAGATGTCATATGATTGATGGATAAACTGCAATGGCCCATTCAAGCTCAGTGCATAAATAAGATGTTCCCAAAACAAAAACAGAAACATACAATTTCGAGCTTGATGTAAGAAATGTTCTGTTGAATATTTTGGACTTCATTTGATTGGAAGCCATTGCTGCATTTAGGCAAATTAAGTCCAAAATCTTCAACAGTATGTTTTATTTTGTTTTGGAAATACTAACTTATTTCTGAACTGTACTGTAACATTCTCGCTAATTCTTAGATTGGACATGGCATTACTATGTCGACACACACACACACACACAACAAACACACCACCACAACCACAACCACAACCACCACCACCACCACAAACCTCAACCCACCCTCTTCAACGATAAAATTACCTTTTGTAAATAATCTTTGGTTAGTTTTCTTCCCCCTCTCTTTAACTCGACTACAGGTTCTGGAACAGCAAATGGATCCTTCGGAACAGCATGATTCGTATTCACTGTGACGACTTCACTTTGCGAGATATACGTTCCATGTTTTTTTCTATGTATATGCTTAATGCGTGGCTGCGATCGTTGAGATGGGACGATAGACGACAGCGAAGGCTCAGTAGAATCATCCGGTACATCAATCACGAGACAATCATCATCGTCATCATCTCCGTCATCATCATCATCATCTTCATCGTAATCAACATCATCATCATCCACACTACCATGATCAATGTAATCATCGTCTACATGTATTTCTTCAGACGGAGACCGAGGCTGAGGTATGGGGGTGTCCTGGATACTGCTGACCACTTCCGCGTCACTGGTCCCTAACTGAGATACATTTGACGTCCCAGCTACCTCTCTGTCATCTTTAATGTCTGCTGAGAGGCCATTAAGTCGTGCTTGGATATTTTCCGGTTTGGAATCTTCCAGTGGAAACCTGTTGCACGTTTCTTTTACTTTGATAAACGTAGCCGTCGCTTCTTTCACCTTAGTTGGGAACATGCACCTCCGTTCCCTGAAAAGATATTTAAAGAGGCATTACATGTACCCGCAAGATAACATAAATTTTGGAAACTTTAAATATTTTTACTGCACTGTAACGAGCTTAGTATACTATTAAACCTTTCGTGACGATACCGGCCAAAACCGGCCGGTTACCGAGCCAGTCATTACAGTGGTTTCTAAAATAGTTTTCTCTTGGCCCGCAAATGGGCATTCAATAAGTAAATATTTTAATTTTTCGAACAAATTTAGTTACTAAAGGGTTAATGCATCATAATAGTTATGCACAAATTCTGAGCGTGTCACCCATATACATGTGTTGTTATTGTTGTTCTGGTTTAATAGATACGCACACAGGTTTCTTAGATTTGTTTACGGATCACTCAAGATTGGAGGGAACTCAGAAAATTGTAAATATGTCTAGACAGTCACCGAAAATAGTTGCGCCCATGTGCCGCAAAACCACGTGCAGCCTCAAAGAACAAAATCTAACAGCGCCGAGCGCTGAATGACAATAATTTATAGCCGATATTAAACGAATTAATTAGTTGCCGACATCGCTATGATTACGCAATGCAACAGTGCCCGGGACTACTAAATACATTGTAATTCTGTGAAATTTGTAAGTTCTGTTTTGTTTGCAATTTTAATATTTGTGAAATTCATAATTTGCATCCTTTTTTACTATTGCGTGGTTGTATTTATAAGAAACGCTGTTCAAGTGCGAGTGTTGCCACACTAGAACCGTTTAATCCACATAAAATGTGTTCAATAAAGTCTAAATTTCCTCATAGAAAATGTCCATTTGCAGACCAAGATAAGATTATTTTTTGAAAATTTACTGCGTCAATGCATGTTGAACTACTGGCTCCTTTATCGAGTCAGTCATTCCACTGGATGATTTAAACCAAATTTGTTTAGTGCTGGCATGCCTGGTCGGCAAATGTTCATTTCTCAAGACCACTGCAGAGGCCAGTTTTTGGCAAACATTGATTTTTAAATGTCTCGCTGCTACAAACCAACAGACAATAATTTCAATGAGCAACAAGAGTTTTAGTGAAACTCAACATATGCCCGCACGCCTACTTGTTTGAGAAATGTTAAATGTGAACAGTTTGTCTTTGACAAATGACATTTCGTCTATGCCTAAAACATCTGCTGCAGAAAAAATTGTGAATATAGGTTCAAAACTCTTCGAGATCTGGACCAGACAAGGAAATTTTGAGGAATTGGAGCTTTTCAAGAGAGATAACTCTGGCGAATTTTGGCAGATTTTGTCGAAACGAAATCATGACACTTCGTCTATGCCTAACACACCTGCTGAAAAGAAATTGTGAGTGTAGGTTCAAAACTCTTCGAGATCTGCTCCAGAGAAGAAATCAAACACACGGACAGATGCCGAGTGCCATCACATAATACGACCGCACGCACGTACACATATATAAAAACTATAATATTCGGCAGAATTAAATGTCTCACCTGTCATGTTTATTACAGTGTCATTGACCTTTGACCTTGTGACCATGTTATCATGCTACTTCCTAACATTATTTATAGGTAACAATGTATTCAGGTTTCATTCCAATAGGATAAATCAATCCTGAAATATAAATGATTTAATGAATGGAAAAACTTAACATTGAAAAAAATGAGTTTTATATCGAAGTCACAGTGACCTTGACCTTTGACCTGGTGACCCAGTATCATCATGCTGCTTCCTAACAGTATAGGCAACAACACAGCCAAGTTTAGTTGCAATAGGATTAATCGATCCTGAAATATAAGCTGAGAAGTTTTGCTAAACGCAAAAACCTAACTTTGCTGACGCCGTCCGAAAGGTGACACATATGTCTCGCTTTCTTCTTCACAGGTGAGAAAAAATGGCTTTGAAGAGTTTTTCAGCAAATGGACATTCGTCAAGGCGACTGCAGAAGTCGCCTTGTCCAGCTTGACCATGAATGTGCTAATGGTCAAGGAAAGACAAATTCAGTCAATGTCCACTTGCAGGAAGAGTGGACTATATTTTTTTAATTTACCACTGGAATGAGTCCGAATGACTGGCTGGCTCTGTGACTCCAGTGATAAAATTTCAAAAATACCGTTCTCTTGACCGGCAAATGGACTTTTTGGTCGACTTAATTTCCTAATATTCAAGTGTTTTCCTGTCTGGTAGCCTTGGAAATGAGATATGGGGAATTCCTCAGTGAAGAGGTTAACCCTTTAACACGCATATCAGCCAAAAACATCTTTAGCAGAAGTATGGAGTAATGTCCATTTGCAGACCAAACAAAGACTATTTTTGAAAATTTACCACAGGAATGACTGGCTCGATAAACGAGCCAGTTATTCCAGTGGTAAATTTTCAAAAACAGACTTCTCTTGGTCTCAAACTGAACATTTTCTTGGAGAAAATTTTAATTTTCTTGAACAAATTTAAGAGTTAAAGGGTTAATTAATCCATGTCTGAGCTGATCGTGTTTATTACTTACAGACACGCCTGTTTTAACTTGTTAGTACCACCAAACTTCGGACTATCCCTGCCAATAAAAAAGAATATATGTCTAATAAATTATCCAGAATAACCTTCTCTTTATAGGCTTACGTGATTAGGTGATTAAATCGAAAATCGAGATTATTTTTTAAATCGTGAATTTATACGAATAAAAATTTTTAAATCAAATAATAGTGAATAATTTACACTGCATAAGAATATTTCAAAACGTGCCTTTTAATTACTCGTCCATTTGTAGGCCAAGAGAAGAGTATTTTTGAAAATGTATCACTGAAATGACTGGCTTGAGCATCGAATCAGCATTCCTGTGATACAAATGTATCACTGGAATGATTGGCTCAAGCATCGAGTCAGGCATTCCAGTGATACATTTTCAAAAATACAATGTTGTCTTCTCTTAGCCGGCGAATGGACATTTCTAAACACCAATTCACCTTTCATCACTGATATGCCTTTGATTTCATGTCTGGGTAATGTACATGTACATGTAGGCTACATATGATTAATCACCAACAACTTTCAGTCAAATTGTTTTCAGAAGATTTAGCCGGTCCAGATATATAAACTCAGCAGTCAGATGTTTAAACAATCGATCGTGATCATTCAAAATAGGTGTAAGTCATTCCAGTGGTAAATTTTCAAAAATAGTCTTCTCTTGGTCTGCAAATGGACATTTTCTATGAGAAAATTGAAATTTTCTTAAACAATTCAAGTGTTAAAGGGTTAATATATAAATGTCCATATTTTCGCTTGGGTCCGTCAAAGCTGGGAAAGTTAGACAATGACAAATTCAAGGGGTTTTTTCGAGGAAATTTTCAATTCCGGCTAAATTTAAGGACTTTCAAGTCCTTGAAAACGCACCATATTTTTTCAAGCATTTTCAAGGAATTTTAAGGATGTGGGAACCCTGTCAATATATTTAATTAGTAGTTGTGTGTCTATGCTGCATGTACCAAGGATCTAATTTTAGCATGGATGATAAAAAACGATGAAAACTAGCAATTTCAGTTTGGGACCCACAGCTTTCAGTGTGGGGGTCACTGCGACCTAAAAAATTACAGATGCTGTTGTTAAAAGTGTCAAAGGTACTCACAGACAAAAAACACAAATGCCACAACGTTCACTCTTGCAGCCATCACAATCTCCGCATCTCCTTTTCCTCTTGCGCAGATGCAATTTCTTAGCAGCATCAGAGAGTAGGTGTCCTTTCTTTTGTTTGTTCAACTTGAATTTTGACGGTGATAACTTTGGCACAGGCGCTTTTTTTACGATGACGATGTGATCGTCTTTACGTTCTTCAGATTTACGAATTATGTCTTCTATCGACAGCTCATCGTCCGAGTCGTCGGCATCTGCCGAGAGAAAACAAACCTTGGATCTACAAGTTATATTTTAAAAACCCCGAAAATGACTGCCTGCTGAATTTCTACAGACTACACTTTCCATGGGGATTAACTCTGGATATCCTGAATATTTGAAAACAATTTCACTGAAAGCTGTTGGTGGCTAAGCCACAACCAACTTTCCGGCAAATAGTTTTCAAAATATTCAGCAGGTCCAGAGATATTGCCCATTGATATTTTCTCACAGAAATGGTACATTTGCAGACCAAAAGATTATTTTTGAATGATTGCCATGGTTATCGAGCCAGTCATTCCAGTGGTAAATTTTCAAAAATATTCCTTTCTTATGTCTGCAAATGAACATTTCACAGTCATCGCAAAAACTATTTTTGGCCAACTTGAGTATAAGGATTTATCCTTTCAATGAAATACAATTACAAATTTTTATTAAATTTTAACAATTTCACATCTTTGCTAATGTAAGTTTGGTAAAAAAAAATCTAAACATTTCTTTACCGAATGCCCATTTGCAGGCCAAGAAAATACTTTTTTTTTTTAATCTACCAATTGGTATGACGGGCGCGATTATCAACTCGGTCCTTCCAGTGGTAACATTTTAAAAACTTTTTGCCTGTCCTGCAAATAAACATTATTGTACATGTAACTCTTGCTGAAGCCATTTCTGGCTGGCTACATGGAGATCTACACCGTACAAACACGTTAGACTTTCAACAGTGCAGAGCACGAAAATTACACATTCCTGCAGTCGGGAACAAACACTTTATACTGCAGGACAATCAAATTTTAACTTACTCGTTACCTGGGCAACAACCTAAATAATTCGGTACATGTACTTTGTCTTTCAGGACCTGCATAAATACTCATGTTGAGTTTTTTTTTAGCCTGTTAATATATTGGTTGAGTTGGTATTTACAAGGATTCTGTAGTCTGTATACATTCCAGAACACATAGGCTTGCGCGATTACGTGATTAAACCGAAAATCGCAATTATGTTTTAAATCGTGAATTTATATGATTAAAAATTAAACAATGGAACAATCGTGAATATTTTCTATTGCATAAAATATTTCAAAACCTAACTTTCAATTACTTTTTAATGCGATCGGTTATGGAAAATGACATTTTGCTTAGAATATATGTCCATTTGCAGGGCAAGAGAAGACTATTTTTGAAAATGTATTACTGGAATGCCTGGCTCGAGATTCGAGCCAGGCATCCCAGTGATACATTTTCAAAAATAGTCTTCTCTTGCCCTGCAAATGGACTTTTCTAAACACCATTGGAATTTTCATCATTGATATCCTTTTGTTGTTATGTCTTGGTAATTTGTATCCAAGCTGATTAATCGAGTAATCATGATTATTTTTTAATAATCGATCGCGATCACTCAACGCAATAATCGCACAAGCCTAAGAACACATACAGGTATTTTCAACAGAATTAAATCTACAGAAATGGGGAAACTTGGAAGTACTATCGGGCAACCTAATTTAAATGCTGGTTCGAGTGTTAACCATTTAACACGCATATCAGCCAAAAACACATTCTGCCGTGGTCTTGAGAAATGTCCATTTCAGACCCAGAGATGACTATTTTTGAAAATATACCACTGGAATGATTGGCTCGATAACCGAGCCAGTCATTCCAGTAGTAAATTTTCTTAAATAGTCTTCTCTTGGTCTGCAAATGGATATTTTCTAAGAGAAAATTTAAATTTTCTTTAACAAAGTCAGGAGTTAAAGGATCAAACCATAAAGGTTCAGTCGGAAAAAACCCTCCATTTGTAGATAATATAAGAATATTTTCGAAATGTTAGCACTGATACGACTGGTTCGGCGAATGTGCCAGTTATTCCAGTGATAAATTTTCAAATACATGTACATGTATAATTGTTATACCTAAAATATGTAATGTATATGTACATGTATGTATAACGTAACAGTGACATTGCTGAAACTGTTAGATATACCTTTAGTTTCCTCATCGTGTTTGAGCAGGCGTGCCTTTTCTGTGTGTGGTAGTGCGCTTAAACGAAGTTCTGATGGTATCGTTGGAAACTTAGCAACATGCAGTCCCACCACTAAAGCTGCCTTTCTACAAACATGCTTAATCCTTGGTCCTCGACCGGACGACCGACCATCGTACTTTGACTTTGATGATTCAGGAGAGCTGTCATCCTGTGCTTCTAATCGGCTCACCGCGGCAGTCGCTATCGGAGGTGAAGGAAACTGCTTCTGTTCTTGGCTCGGTGATCGGAAATGTGGAGATTTCGCAGATGTAGTAACAGATTTTGTGCCTTTCTGGGATGTGAATGGTGGGCTGAAGCCTCGACTTTCCTTCTGATCTAAACAGAGAAAATTAGCAGACAATAAATTAGAGGCACAATGCCTGTGAAATTTATAACACTTCACTAATCTTATCCACATAGGCCAACAACATCGCCGCTGAACGGGGAATTACATGGCGACCTTTAATGAATTTTAAGCTTTTCATGGGAGATAATTCAGGACAAATATGGATAGATTGTGACAACTAATATGTCCACTGAAAAGATTTCATATGTAGATCTGAAATCTGGCCCGGACATAAGAAGTTTAATGAACTGCAGAAGAGAGACGCTAGCTATGCCCCGCCCATTTCAAGCTGTGCCCCGCCCATTTCAAGCTGTGCCCCGCCCAGTTCTAGCTAAGCAGCTCCAAGTTATAGCTGAGCGCTCTGCTCACATTTCCCCCATTAAAATAGCTACAAAATACTCAAAATTGAACGATTGTTTATTAGATTGCAAATCCATGAGACATACAATTCGTACACATTTCAGCTTCATAATATGTCATCATGATTGCGACGTCAGTCTACATGCGAGGTAGCGTCATATACTTGGATACATGTACATCCATTCTTTCTAAAAAAGATGGTGAAAAATTAGTACATGTAAAAATTCTGAGAGTTTATCGGAAGACAAAGGTTAAATATCTGTCATATGGTCCAAAAAAACACCTCTTAACCCTTTAACACTCGAATTTGTTAATTTCAATTTTCTCATGTACATATCATAGAAAATGTCCATTTGCAGACCAAGAGAATACTATATTTGAAAATTTACCACTGGAATGACTGGCTCGGTTATCGACCCAGTTATTCCAGTGGTAAATTTTCAAAAATAGTATTCTCTTGGTCTGTAAACGGGCATTTCTCAAGACCACTGCAGCAGCCATTTTTGGCTGATATGAGTGTTAAAGGGTTAAAACACTTCTGACACCATTTCCCCCCCCCCCCCCCCCCCCCCCCCCCCCACCCCACACTCCCCCCCCCCCAGTCTTTTTACCTTTCCTCTTCCTGGGAGATGGTGGCTTCTTGTCGTTGGTCTTACCGGGTGACGATTTTACTGTCGGTGTCAGACTTTTATCCAGATCCATGCCTTTGTCACCAGAAGCTTGACTAAGACGCTTCGCTTTCCGTTCCTCTTTCTTACGCTTCAGCTCATCCTCTGCAAACACATTCAGGGGTAGAAATAAGAATCTTGTTCTACATGCACAAAGCGCATCTAATGTTTGGATTTTGCCTGCACAGCAAAATATCTACATGCGCATACATTAATACTTTCACCTACGGATTCTCTATATCTCAGTTTCAACACAACCATACAGGGAAATGTTGAATATTTTGAAATTAGTTTGACTGGAAGCCGTTGCTGCCTTAGGCAGCAACGTCTTCCAGTCAAATTAATTTCAAAATATTCAACAGAATAAGTTTTATATCGCAAAGAATTTCCTTTTTTCAGGGATTTGTCGGAGAGGGTTAGCATTATTAGCTTATCAGTCAGAAATGTGCAATGCATCCTGTGCACCCAGTATTACAATTTACCTGCACCAGCCATTTTTTACCTGCATTGTGCATGTAAAAGGGCTTTATTTCAAACCCCTCCACCCCCCCCCCCCCCCCGAACACATTTATCATAGATGATTAACCCTATAATCCTTGAATTTATTCAAGAAAATTTCAATTTTCTCATAGAAAATGTCCATTTGCAGACAAACAGAAGACTATTTTTGAGGATTTCTGACTGGAATGACTGGCTATGTTATGGAGCCAGTCATTCCACCGGTAAATTTTCAAAAATAGTGTTCTTTCGGTCTGCAAATGGACATTTCACAAGACCACTGTAGAAGCCATTTTTGGCTGACATGAGTGTAATGCCTGGCGCACACGGGACAATATAGCGGAGCTACCGGCCTCGTCAGGTTTTTGCCTCATCCGGTAGTTCTTGTGTGCGGGGTGATTTTGATGAGGAATTCACCTCGTGCGGCCTTGAAGAAAATATCTGTTGTGTTTCATATCTTTTGACGCGCGAGTTAAAAACCTCAACGTGTGCGGACATCCTGAGCTACATGTGCCAATAAAAACACATGGTTTGTCCACATAATTTAAAGGTGCACACTCACACCAGAATACATGAAAATAAAATTGTTTAAATTGAATACTTTTAGAGGTTTAATTTGTACACCTCAATGTAATGAAGCGAAATCAGTCTTAACATGATGATTTCATTCTGTATTATTATTATATATTTTTTAATTGCGACGTTGAAACTAGCACAGCACATTCCTCATCGTGTGCGGCGAGACGCAGCGCTCAAGAGCTACCGGCCGAGGCAAAAACCTCGCGAGGTCGGTAGCGTGGCTAGTTTGTACTTTGTGTGCTAGGCATCAAATGGTTAAATTGTGTGCCCAGTAGAGCTGTTAGGTATACCGAAAATACTGTGCGATATCAATACAACAAAATCGACATACCGTACCGAATAAATCTCAAATTAGCGAAATTTCAATACTGAAGAAATTGCCTCAAATTGCACAAAAGAGAGAATTCCATCAAATTTGCACAGGCAATCCTAATTATTTCACGTCACAAGAGGGTTACCCATCATAATGTTGCACTGTCTGACAAGTATTATATAAGTCTCAAAATGGCTAGTGCGTGGATGTTATTTCAAACGAATCAATAGTAAAACGGATTGTATTGGCGAATAATGACAATACAATAAATTTGAAAAAGCACTTTCAATATAACCACAAAATAGAGTTTGCAGAAGTCTCAATGCGATACCGATACCATACCGGTACCGAGGTAATTGGGACCAAAAATACTGACATCGGTACCAAACATAAAATATCAATACCGCAACAGCTTTAGTGCCTAGATGTAATGAAACGAAATAAACCTTAACATACTATGATGTCATTACTGTTTATGATTAAATTCACACTGCACCTAATTCAACACTAAGTGACGTGTATGCTGACGTCATAATCCTTATGTTATAAATGATTCTATATGGCCCGTCTTTAACTCATAATAGTCTGACATCTTGTAAGAATTGTATGCCTCTACTATTTAACAAACAAGGTGGTGAATATTTTGAAACTAATTTGACTGGGCGCTGTTGCTGCCATAGGCAACAACAGCACCCAGTCAAATTAGTTTCAAAATATTCAACAGCTTACCTGTAGTTCTCTGGAAATTGATAGTCAGGGAATTCAGATCGATCGATGCCAACATGAGATTAGCTAGAGATGGGCGGGGCATTGCTAAAAATGTAAAGGTCTGCTGATATTTGCACTCCTGCAGTGGTCTTGAGAAAGCTGTCCAATTCCAGACTCAGAGAATATATGTACATGTAAAATTCACTAGGGCGATATAACAGCGCAAGTCACACCTGTGATAAGTTTTCAAAAATTGTATCCTCTTGGTCTGAAACGTGCACGCGTTCGCGCGCGCACATGCACGCCACACACCACGCATCACACACACACACACATCCTCCCACCCATTCAACACAATCCCTTCTCTTTTTGTGAGCTAAGCATTTGCCATTTCAAGAAAACAGTGCTTGTGGACCTTGGACTAAGGGCAACATCACAAAATTTTGTTGAAGAACCTTTCAGCTATCGCATCAGCCAGTGGACAGATGGATGTAAGGACGGATGGATCAACGGACTGACAGCCATGAATGGACGGACATTTGGACAGACGGGCCGACAGACACACAGAGGACAGTAAGTCTTGAGATAATACAGAATTAATACAATTACGTTCAAGATATTCAACAGAACATTCCTTTGATCATGTTCAATATTTTAAGTTGTTCTGTTTTTGGAAATACTTTACTTTTGCTATGAGTTGTAGTTGTACATATACTATAAATATACACATACCAGCATCACGGTCAGATCCTTTCTCAATCGTCCTCTTCCGATGCGGTGAAGATGAAATCGTCGGTATCGTTATAGATTCATCGCCCTGGTTCAACAATTTCTTCTGTAGTGTCAGCATCTGTCGGATCTTCTCATATGTCATTGTGTATGACGTGTTCTCTTGCTTTCGCGGGGAGGGTGGCGGGAACAGCGAGATACAGATGCGGAACCGACATGCACGGCAGTTCATTCTGCTCCTCCAGTCCACTTTACAATTGTCTGGCAAATATCGAGGATGACGATGTTATAGAGAAACATAATGCTTGCATGATTACACAGTGGTTAAATAAAAAATCTGATTATTTCTTAAATCGTGAATTTATATTCATGATTAAAAATTTAATTTAATAAAATAACATGAATAATCATGAATAATTTCTACTGCATAAAATATATCACATTCTATCTTTTAACTAATCTTTAATTTAGATTTTGCTCAGTGAATGTACAGGCACGAGACGTCTATTTCTTAAAATGTATCGCTGGAATGACTGGCTTGGGCATCAAGCCAGGCATTCCAGTGATACATTTTCAAAAAATAGTCTTCTCTGGGCCTGCAGATGGACATTTCTTAAACACCATTACAGCTTTCATCATTGATATGGCATTATTGCTACATGTATGCCTGGGTAATTTGTACCAAGGCTGATTAATCAAGTAATAATGATTATTCTTAAATAGTTGATTGTGACCACTCAAAGTAACAATCACACCAACCTAACATTAATTGTACATACATTATTAAAACTACTTTGCTAATATATAAATGGTCAAGAAAATTGCTGACTAAATGTCCATTTGCCAGCCAAACGAAGACTATATTTGGAAATTTACCACTGGAATGAGTGGTTCGGTGTTAAGCAACGATAGATTATCAACCCAGTCCAGTGGCAAATTTCCAAATATAAGTCTTCTCTTGATCAGCAAATGGAAATTTCTCAAGATCACTGCAGAGGCTTTTTTGGTGGACTTGGCCATTAAATGGTTAAAATATCTGATTTTTACAATGTTTCTAACCCAGCGGGATGGGCAGTCACAAATTGTACTAGCACTGGTAAATTTCTTCTCACCTTACATATACATGTAGGTTAACGGGTTAGAATTTCAAGGGCTGCAATGGTTCAATGAATGCTACATGTATACAACAAATTTCTAGCTATGCCTCACCCATTTCTCGCCATGCTTCTCCCATTTCTAACAATGCACAACCCCACCCACCCCACCCAAACACCCCCCAAATTTCCTAGCCATGGGCCACCATGTTATATAGCAATGGCCCACCATGTTATATAGCAATGGCCCACCATGTTCAAGCAATGTCCCACCATGTTCTAGCAATGCCCCGCCATGATCAAGCAATGCCCCGCCATGTTCAAACAATGTCCCACCATGTTCTAGCAATGCCCTGCCAAGTTCTAGCAATGCCCCGCCATGTTCTAGCCATGGCTCGCCCTGTTTCAGCAATGCCCCGCCATGTTCTAGCAATGCCCCGCCATGTTCTAGCAATGCCCCGCCATGTTCTAGCCAGAGTTGCCCATATGCGTCCTTTTGCGCGTATATACGCATAAAAATGGCAGAGGGACGCATACAAATTAACCCTCTGCGTCCCTGAGGACGCACAAGTGACGCAGTGAAAAAGAGTAACGGAAACTGGTAACTTTGCGTGTGCTTAATTAGCGATTATATTATCGTGTGTGTATATTTATTTGTGCATGTTTTTACTTTAAAAAATATACCTAATGTATTGTGTGTTCAATAAAAACGAACTTACTGCGTTGTTTAAGACTATTAAGGACAAATCATCATTAGTATTCCATTTGCTCTAATTTTTTTAAATAATGAGTTTACATGCCCGATGTTAGTCGCCTTGTTTGGCCTACAAATTGCAAAAATACCCGCCATGTTTCTGTCTGTTGTGCTAAACGTCAGTGTGACGTGTCAGTATTTGATTGGATAACAGCGGAATCTCCCTCTAGAAGAACTCACGCTTGAGAAATCCAATACAACTGATCAAGCGCATACACGCGTATTTGGGCGTCTTAACCCTTTCACAGCTCAGAACATAGGACAGATCACAAAGTTGTTATCACTAATCTGCTGAATATTTTGAAATTAATTTGTGCATGCCTACTTGCCTAACTTACAGGCAAAATATTTTTTTCTATTTAATTATCAAAATATCTAAATGGATGAAGGAATATATGGAAAATATTGTGATATCTTTTACATTTGAATGGTCATTTGACGGATTAGCGGCGGTGTCTTTGTATTGCTGTTTGAACAACGGTATCACTGCGCGCTATAAGCCGTCTTTTATTTAGCAATAGCGGCTGATTGATTGACTGATGGATTAGTGTTTATAATGTTTAACAATACTCGATCGTTAGGTTTTCCCAATTTCTCAACTAAATTGATATGAATAGAATCTGTCCGCTTAGTCATTCTCTTTGAATTTAAGACAATAATTGAGCAAATCATGCCGAGTATTAGACTTGATTTATCTGTGTATATATACGAGAGCAATCTTGACTTCATTAAATTAGTCAAAATCCAACGAAGCCTGTTTCAGTTTGGCGTTAAGCGACCTCTAGATTCTACATGCGCTGATAGTGATGATAACGATGAAAGTATGGCAAAGCGTAGCAAAACTTGTAGCGAGTCTTGCGACACCAGTGCGAAAATTTGTGGAAATGTGGTTAAAGTAAAGCAAGTGAAGTCTAGGAAATTCAGTGACGTTTGGTTAAAAACACCGGCGTATAGTAAATGACTTGAGGTTCTGGATGGTAAAATGAAGTGTACGTTTTGTAGCAGTGCGAAGAAGGCTAATAATTTCGTAAGCGGTAGTACAAATTATCAGAAATCCGCGTTAGACCGACATATTGCATCGCAAGACCACAAGGAGGCAGAGACTGCTTCCGTACTACGGATTCGATTAGAAAAATCAGTGGCCGCATCAAATGAAGAGTTCGATCGTCAGTTATGCCGGGACAAGAAGAGCCATGAGGCCCAGATCAGGACGGTATATATGATGAGTAAAAAGCTCATCCCAGCAGCGATGTTCAACGACATCGTCGATCTACAGGTAGGCGTACGTTAAAATATTGATTTTTTCCAAACAGCGTATAGCTCAAAGCTCCCCGATACAAGAGTCCTTATTGGATACACGCTAATGCGTTATCTATGCTTCAGCCAATCAGCAATCGCGTTACATAGTTACTCCCTATGAATTAGACATATCCGGCTGATATATTTTCACTAATTACGCAGTTTAATCTGATTTATACAGATTATTTTTGATAAATTATTGTTTTGTCTGATCTTAGCCTATGTTAGCCTATGTATTCCACTATATTTAGTCATTCCAGTTACATTATAAAAAATACGCCCGCATTATACCGAAGTAGGTCAAGTCGTCCTTGAGCAAACTCGTCCCTGTATTTCTGAAAATTTACCACTGGAATGATTGGCGCTGTTTAGAGCCAGTCATTCAAGTGTTAAACTTTCAAAAATGGGTATTTTGGTGATCTACAATGGTGGCCAAAAGTGTTAAGTGCTAAAGGTTAATAAACTATGCATAGTTAATATTCTCTATATATATACATTAACAGTATTTACAATGTCATAACTAGTGCTTTCAACATGTTTAATAAAGTGCTTTATAATTAGATCAATGTGTTGTGTTTATTTTAAGAAAAAAACATGGGACCCCCATATTTTAGATGAGGACCCCATGGGACCCCCAGATTTTACAGTGGGACCCCCAAATCTGAGAGTGTGGGGTCCTTGGGACCCCCAAAAATCAGATGCTGTGGGCATCACTGGTTCTAGCCATGCCCCGCCATGTTCTAGCCATGCCCCGCCATGTTCAAGCAATGCCCCACCATGTTCTAGCAATGCCCCGCCATGTTCTAGCAATGCCCCGCCATGTTCTAGCCATGGCCCGCCATGTTTCAGCAATGCCCCGCCATGTTCTACCAATGCCCTGCCATGTTCTAGCAATGCCCTGCCATGTTCAAGCAATGCCCCACCATGTTCTAGCAATGCCCCGCCATGTTCTAGCAATGCCCCGCCATGTTCTAGCAATGCCCCACCATGTTCTAGCCATGGCTACCCTGTTTCAGCAATGCCCCGCCATGTTCTAGCAATGCCCTGCCATGTTCTAGCCATGGCTACCCTGTTTCAGCAATGCCCCGCCATGTTCTAGCAATGCCCCGCCATGTTCTAGCAATGCCCCGCCATGTTCTAGCCATGGCCCACCCTGTTTCAGCAATGCCCCACCATGTTCTAGCAATGCCCCGCAATGTTCTAGCAATGCCCTGCCATGTTCTCGCAATGCCCCCGCCTTGTTCCTCCCATTTTTTTTAAGATTGCTGAAATTTAGATGCTTGCAATTCCGGTTTCAAAGGTTCAGACCGATTCCAAGCTAAGTGTCAAAGACATGAAAGACATACATACATGTATAACTGGCACACTAGCCATACTAGTGCCTGACTTTTCGATTTTCATGACAGAGGTGCACATACATGTATGCATTATTTTATTGTGAATCTAGTGATGTAATGAATGGACCTTTCCAGGTTATCCATCCATCATATGACATCATAAACAACTACGTGGCGAGTTATGATGTCATAATCAATTACAGCATGAATGACTCGATTTAGTCTGGCTTAAACACTTAATAGTCTGAACACGTTGTACGAATAGTATGTTTTTACTATTTATTAAACATTGTTAAATATTTTGAAACTAATTTGACTGGGTGATGTAGCGGCAGCAACATCACCCAGTCAAACTAGTTTCAAACTATTCAACTGTGTAGGTTACTGGAAATCGATAGTCATGGTGTTCAGGGATCGATTGATCCCAACATATGATGAAGTGCTCGAGATGGGCGAGGTATAGCTAAAACTAGAGGTAATGAACCTCATAATGAATGTCATAATGAATGTCATAATGAATGTCATAATCAATTACAGCATCAATTACAGCATCAATGATTTGATTTAATCTGTCTTGAACGCTTATAGTCTGACATGTTGTTTATGATGTCCGATACTCGAGTGACAGATTGGATCCCTCCACAGAACATACATATAAGTTTGTTTATGTGATAAATGTACATGTACGGTAACTCACTGTCACGCTTGCATTTCACTTCTCGCCAGTGCAAGAGGTTGATTCTGTAGAAGGTGCGACAGCTATGACAGCATGGAACTCCGTGATAATAAGCAGAATATCCGTAACTACCGAGATGTGGATCGCCGCAGACTTTACATGCTTCGGGATCACGCAACTCATCTCTCATCTCCGTCGAGACAGCTTCTGTAATTTATTCAAAATTTTGAAGAGATACAAGGATTAATTCAGGAACAGTGCCTGAGCTAAAATTGTTTCAATATTAAGGTTAGAAATAGACATTTCCCGTGTATCCATCAATCATATGATGTCATAATTAACTACATGATGTATAGGATGACGACATAATCGATTACATTATAAATGACTCGATTTAGTCCGTCTTGAACGCTTAATAGTCTGACACGTTGTATGAATTGTTTGTCTTTACTATTTAATAAACATCAGGCCTGGAAAAAACTTTTTCAACAGTACCCATCACCTTGTCAGGCACCAGCTACTTAGTACCGGACATCCAGAATTTGCTGCCTGTCAACACTATTCTTGTTTCACAGTGTTCTTTGCTTGAACTTATTAAAAACATGTCAAAAAGTAACTAAACATGTGTCATAATGATCATGATACACCTTAAGGTAGATGAATATTTTATGCCTTTGTTAACACTTGTATGCAGACTCTTTTGTTACACACTGCAACTACTGGGACTGTTTAAATCTGTACAGGTCTGGCAAAATGTCAGGAACTGGCAAGACTGTGCCTGACATTTAATAGTTTGGTGCCTGACAATGTCCTTGACAGGCACCTGATTTCCAGGCTTGAACATGCTGTTGAATATAGGCAGCAACAGCACCCAGTCAAATTTGTACTATATTATATAGAGGTTCACTTAAGAGCACGTGTAGCAGGTTAAACATCTAAGAAGTGACTGCTTTATTAAATAGCTCGTTCTACAAAGGAGGTCACTGGACCACGCATCTACAAATCACGTGACAGAGTGCCCAGACGTAGGGGCATATCAGTTACATAGTATCTCAGTTCATTAGTTCAGCATTTTATATTTAACATAGTTGATATATTTCCCAACAAAATTAGTTTTAAAATATTCAACAGCTTACCTGTATAGTTTTCTGGAAATTGATAGTTAGGAAGATCAGGGATCGATCGATCCCAACATGAGCGAGGTGTGGGTGGGGATTAGCTAGAGATGGACGGGGCTTAGCGAAAATAGGAAAGGTCCATTAACTACTGATCCTGTGATCTGTAGGAATTTGTTGCATACAGATCAGTATCATTGCTTTATATAACAGTCATGACAGTACTGTTCCCACTGAATGAGGAAACGTAGTTAACACAGAATTCAACTAGAATATGCAGTCCAATACACGCCATCGCAAATTCCCATGCTTTCACCTACCTTGACATTCTGCTCCCCCCAGCCCCCAACCCGTCCCTGGGAGCAGAACCTAATTTAAACATTGTTTGGCAATCCGGAATCATATCGGTAACTAACAGGGCTCAAAGTGTTTGAAAATTTGAAGTCATCCGTGGCAATGATCTCACATTTAATGAGGTCATCCAAACTGAACCGAGGTCATCCTTTCATAATAAGAAATGCAAATTTCCACGATTTGAATTCATTAATGGATGACCTACCTAAAATTGAAGTCATCCATAGCAATTTGACCTCTTAAAAATGAGTGGAAGAGTGAACATTTTGACCCCTGGTAACTAACATACCAACTTTGCTTGAATTGGTTGTCACATGGTTGTAGCTTCAAAACTTTCTGACATGTCTGATGCCTGCTCAAGACAAGAACAGGTTTCAAAAAATTTCAAATTTTCAAGGGATACAAGCGAAATCCTGCAAGAAACAGTGCCTCCCCCTTAAATATCCGCTCAAAACAGAATTACAAACTACTTTCAAAACTCTTCAAGCATCATCAAGATCTGGCCAAAACAGGAAAATTGTGGCAAAATTTAAGTCTTCAAAGGAAATAACTCTGGGAAATATGGGCATTGCTGGAGCGAAACAGAACAATGACACTTCGCCTACACATGCATGCACATGTCATTATCTACTGAAAATCAAATCATGAACGTCTGTTCAAGACTTCGAAAATTTGGATACGGTTTACGCCAGTCAATGACGGTAACATTGACACAATGACTGATATGAAATGAGATCCTAAGACTTCATCTATACTTAACTTCTGTCTCCTGAATTTCTGCAGACTACATCTTCCATGGGGTTTAGCTCCGGATATTATAAATATTTTGAAAACAATTTGACTGAAAGATATTGATGGTAGTCAAATTGTTTTCAAAATATTTAGCATGTCCATAGTTACGGCCCATTTAAATTGTTGCCTGGTGGCTTGCAGCGGACAGACGGTTAGCGAGTTCAGAAAGCGCTCTATAGATCAAAATTCTAAAAGCTAGCGATGCGCTCATGCGTTAGGGGCTTCCTTCTTCTGGTATAATAATAAACTGTTACAGACTTCAGCTTTGAGTTTGGACACCAGTCGGAAACTCGCAATATGTTTCACCGGGTATTCACGGTCGTCGACATATTGCTCGTAACAGACTCTCTTGTAAATCTAAATTCTCCTATAGGGGGTATGGCTATTGATCATTGCCTCGTCATTAGTTAGCGGTATGATAAACTTTAAAAATACAAGTTTATCTAGGTTGATTCTGGTCGATTTAGACTATGTTTGTCTCGGAAACTGAGTTATGTCATCACGAATGCTAAACTCCTGTTAGCGAATCCCCAAATCAAGGCTGACACAGTATAGTTAGCCATGCTACGGCGGCGTATCGCACTTGATTGGCGTTAACGACAGATTTAGAATGGCATGTCGCCAAGATCGACGCATGCGCGAGAGTGTTCTCGAGTACTCTTCTCCAAAGTCGGGAACATACTTTCTCGCAAGATTATTGGTTAATAAATTTAACTATATAGAGAGCAACCAATGAATCGCAAGGAAACTACCGACGGTAAAGAAAATAAACAATGTTTTACGCAGTAATTTTAAGAATGACGTAGTAGTATATATATAGTATTCGGGGTAAAACTAGTAACACGTGGGTCGATTGATACATGCTGATCACAGCAAAACTTTTTATCATTCACTATTTAAGCCAGAGAAAACAACCATTAGTAATTTTTAAATAAAAATTGTTATCTCTTTCAACTGAAGTCATAGTATCGCAAAAACTCAATTTCATCTTAATAAGCTGTTGAATATGTTGCAAGTTTTTAAGGGGGACTTGTTGCTCACATCTGCCATACCCTGCAACAGCTTCCAGTTAAGCACTAACACTATTCAGCCTTCTTACATTGTATTGAATGATGTGTACTTTGTTTAGCCTACCAGTTGAAAGGGATATGTGATGTAGGTTGGCAAGTTACAAAATATATGTTAACCCTAGTCAATGAAATCACAGTATTCATGGGAGGTACATTATTGATTTAAAAAAATAATAATTTGACAGGGATGTGTTGCTGCCTTAAGAAGCAACAGCTTCCAATCAATGTAATTGCCAAATCTGCCAATACGTATTATTTTAAGTTTCCTATACTCCCCGACCTTGGCCAGAGCCAGTACATGCATATTCTGAATCTGACATATGTTATACTGACAAATGACAATACTGGCTACTGTAGACCTGAAGACTGATACATATCCTCAATAACATTCTCAGAAGTCCAATATTAATTATTCAATCATCTGTTCATGTCACATTTGTGCAATTTGTGTAAACTACGTGTCGCATATTACACGCCTTACAGACTACTAATTTTTTAGACGGGCTACTGATTTGACAAGTCTGGTAGTCCTTCAACTTTTCGCTAATTTCGAACCCTGGCTATATTACACATTTTAATACTGATCTCCATCTAGATTATTTCGAAACCATGTTAGAAAAGACTACATTCCATATTTATTCTGTTCGTGGCTTGAACAACACGATCGAAGCGGCAATACATGATAAAAATCGTGAATTCTCTCGGCTTGAAAATATTGACTAGCTCCTGGTATGGTATATGTATCAATGACTGCTACATTGGAACCATTCCTGCATTCCATAGGGCAAATGTTTTGCGAAATCAGAAAATTATGCTTTTCGGTTGTTTTCGGATTCATTTGCTCATAGCATGTGTAGACGCCGCCCCCCCCCCAAACCTCTTAACGCGAGAGAGAGAACCATTTTGGTCTTGGCCTGACTGATCTAACTGGCACAGCTGTTCCTGTCGCACAGGCACATTCCAGATGGATATGAAGGGAGCTACCATACCCTCAGGTATGATCCACTCCCTTCTTTCCATCCTTGGAGGACTTACCCATGCCCTTCCCGCCTCTCAGGTGATCAGGGCCACTAGGTTGGGCAGGTGGCTAGGAAGGCCCAGCAAGAGCAGAAGGAGCTGGCTTGGCTTTCGCCTTGCTCTTATGCTTCTTCTGCTTCTTGGAGGCAGATTGACCAGTTAGCGGTTTCGCAACAGTCCCTAGCGCATGCACCAGACGCACTAGCTCCAGCTAAAGGTTAACTGCTAACCGACTCTGCGCAATGTTAGCCAGAGTTGGCTCCCTGACAGCCGTAGCCAGATGCATATGGTCAAGGACCATCTGCCTCCTGGACTTAGTTACATGCGCCTGCACCATGACCAACGCGTCCATCGACAGCACAAGGCCATCGTTAATGCAAGAAAGCACAACAGGTGGCACAGAGTGGCCTGCCCCAGCTTCAGCCCACACAGACTGAAGCAAGCGATAGGAGTGATTGACAGCATTCATTGCTGCCCTCACTCCCTCATCGCAAAGGGACAGGACTTCCTCATTGTGCTTGGGATTTGTCCACAAGCGCCTGAGCGGGATCTAGCAATGTGGACCCCAAGAAACCAACGGTCATGCTCAGTGATCGTCGGGACCACATGAAGAAGCACTGCTGGCGAATGGCTTCCATGCCCGACGGACCGGCTACCGCTACTGGACCACCCGGAGTTGGCTGCAGAGCAGTACCCGCAAAGCCGGAGCACCGATGGGACCGCCAGCCAGCCATACGAGATGGTGCGCACACACACCCCCCCCCCTTGGTAACCAGTCCAGAACCCTGTCCAAGCACCCGTGCCGAACACGGAGAGATTGCCCTAGTCTTCGGTATCAGAGACGACACCAGCATGGGGAGGACGCTATGCAAGAAGCTTTGGATAGCGGGCCCGAATCACGCCGGGGGTGCCATCTCCGAACCCTCCAACTGCAGACGAGGAGCGCCCCCGGGGCCGAAACAGACGCTCCTCGATTTCATTTCGAACCGCATGCCCTCACGTCAGACCCAGCCAAGTCCTTCTGGGCAAGGAACTCGAATAAAAACTTGACGGGCCATGCACTGCACAGACTTTACACCAATTATCAACACTACATTTCAAACATTGAAAACAGACATGGTCCTTAAACGTGACCTTCACAAATTTGTGACACTCTGGGCAAGATGGCAGGGTAGGCTTAGCCTGAAAACAAGCACAAACCTAAAATAAGCAAGCGGAACGAAACAGGAATGGAAGGCTTAGCCTGAAAACAAGCACAAACCTAAAATAAGCAAGCGGAACGAAACAGGAATGGAAGGCAGACAAATAATTTTCAAATATTTTGACAACAAATTAAAGGTTAACACTCTGCCACCCCACACCCGCAACGCTACAACCAAGAACGATAGTGGGCCAATAATACATGCATAAATTGATCCTGAAGGATGTATAAACACAGAACCAGGAACCATATCGAATGCATTCACGGTATATTTAAGAATTAATTTCAAAATTATACTACTCAAACGAAGGCCAAAACGATACGTGAAGGAACAACAAAATGAATTAACATACTGCTGTAGAACATGGTAAAACCGCAGAACACACATCTTAATCAAGAATTTTGAAATCATCGACCAATGCACAGATCGTGATTACACGCAAAACTTGACATAATTCCAAAGTTTCTGGCACAAAACGCACGCAGCACCAAGAATAAGATGCGCAAATTAATGAAACATTTCCTTCACCAAAATAATCCGAGAAATAAAAGGGTGTAATGTCACCCGCTTGGACCATACGGTTGAACGACGTAAGCCGATTTTTAGTGTTAAAAACCATAAGCCAGTGCCCAGTTTCATATTACTGCCCGATCGACGTTAAAGGAGGCGATCTTATCTGGCATATTTTGTTGTAACCACATGTCCCAGTTACGGGGTCAGAAAATGGGACATGCAACACAGATGAAATCTCAGACATAAGTCTCCATATAGTTAGATAAATAACAAGAAAGAATACGACCTGAGAATCAGAGGCTCATTCCATAGTAAATCCAGTAATTCCAGAAACGAAACAACAAATAGGCACACAGAAAAACACAAAGAAAACTCAGATTTCTCAACGCAAAAAAGCAATGTGTCCTCTTGTTGCTATGCAAACAAGAATGAAGGAAATTTCAATTTCCCTTTCTCCAAGATCTAACAATACTCACCATTCTATTACTTCTGATACAGCTAGCCTGGATAGCTGGGCTCTAGGACTATAGACGTAGTAAGCTTTACCGACTCCTGGAACCGTGTACCCGGCTCCCAACTGCCGAGTACCCGTTTGCCATGAAGCTCATATTGTTTGCATAGCCACCAAACAAGAGATACCCATGGCTTGCCTCCGTGGGGCTGGGAGGCCGGGTCTGTAATAGAATGGTGAGTATTGTTAGATCTCGGAGAAGGGGAAATTGAAATTTCTTTCATTCTCCTTCGATCAATACTCACCATTCTATTACTTCTGATATACACCAGATTTAGACAGTAACCTGGTAGGAAGGGGCAACCCATCAATTGCTACTTGTGCCCCTTGGAGAAAGAGCTAGACTTAAACTTGATTAATGGAGACCTAAAAGGACCATCAAGTTAACGGAACTGAATCACATTCGCATCACTGCCCCCACCCCGCCCCTTTTTTTCTCCTAAGAAAAGGGAGAGAACTCATGTACATGCATCTCGCCTGAAACACAAATATGCCAAGAGGGTTAACTGCTCTTTGCACATATTAGCCTGGGAATGAGCATGAATATATAAGATGAATGAACATGATACATAGACATAATACAAAAAACTCTCAATCTTGAATTACCTCATGATATTTGGATTTCAGACGTGGAGCCTCCAACCATTCACTTGCCCGGCCATCAGTGACACAATCTGGTTGACATCCTCTCGCTCGACCATGTCTGCTTCTTAATTCTTTCTTACAAATGCCAAAAAAGGGAGAAGAGCAGTGTGGTCGTATAACTATCATTTCAAAACAGCTAAAGCGAATGGATTGGCGGAGTCTTCCTCATATAGTAATCCGTGAATGAGGACTCACAGTGCCATTGTGCAACAGCCATGATGTCCTCTAACGGAACACCATTGTAAAGGGCGGTCGAGGTGGCTATTCCTCTAACATCGCGTGCCCTTGCGCATTGCACCTGGTGCCCAGTCGCTATCTCATGAGTAGTCTGAATGCATTCAACTACCCAACGAGTGATAGTATCCATGGATGCGGCGCCATAAGGCTTCTTATGGCAGATCCATAGATGTCTATCATTCGACCATAACGAGTCAGTCCGTTTTCTGTACTTAGTCAAAGCACGGACCGGGCACCAGACACTGGCATCATGATCAAACCTTGTTAGTTTCGGTATAATGATCGGTTTGCCGGGATATCTCAAAGATTGATTCTTTGACATAAACTCTGCTCTTGGCAGAAGACGCAGACCCTCTCCGGAGACAATAAATCGGTCCCTCTCTGCTGAAAGCGGATGGATCTCACTGCGCTTTCTAGCTGAGGAAGCTGCCAATAGAAAGACCGCCTTTAGAGTCAAATGCTTTAGACTAACCGAACGCAACGATTCGAAAAAGTGCTTGGCCAGTACTTTAAGCACTAAAGATAGACTCCAGGCTGGAATGACTACTGGTTGTCTCGGTCGGAGATTGCTCATTCCATTCACCATCACATTTAACTGGGCCACCTCTGGACTATCCCTGTTGGCTAGACAAGGGATAACTGATGCCAAAGCTGACTTGTATTCAGCAATTGTGATGGGAGCTAGTCATGAAAAGAACAGCTCACAGAGAAAGTCTGCTATTTGCTGAATAGTGGATTGAAAGGTATCAATACCCTTTTCTTCACACCAGTCTGCAAATCTGTTAACCTTGTTGTTATATGACTTGAAGGTTGACCTCCTTCTCGCAGCCGCGATGAAATCAGCAGCTTGTCGAGAAAAGCCTTCCGACGTGGAACGTTGTTTGATAACATCTACGCAGTCAATTTGAACATTTCGGGATGCTCGTGTAGGAAGCGTCCCTTGGCCTGGGAGATTATGTTCGGAATCTCGGGTAACTGCACTGGGTTTTCCACCAGCAGATCTAGAAGATCCGTGAACCACGTCCCTGCTGGGCCAATACGGCGCTATTAGCAGGACCAGGCACGGTTCCTCTCTGATCTTCACCAATACCGTCGGCAGAAGAATGGTGGGTGGGTACGCGTAAGCGTGCATCCCTGTCCAGCTTATCGCCAGAGCGTCTGTATCGACGGCATTTGGATCTGGAATCGCCGAGACATGTCATGATTTGAGCATTTTCCTTTGTGGCAAACAAGTCCACGTTAGGTTTGCCCCAATGCTCGAAGATCCTGTGAAGAACTGAAGGGTTGAGAGACCATTCTGTTGGCAGAATTCTCTGTCTGCGAGACAAAGCATCCGCCAGAATGTTCAATCGCCCAGGAATGTGAGCTGCTTTCAAAACAACCGAGTAATTCCTGCACCATTGAATCAAGTGCCACACTTTGATACATAGTGTGGGTGACTTGGTCCCGCCATGGCGATTTATGTATGATACTACTGTCGAGTTGTCCGACCGTATCAATATCGCCTTGCCCCTGACTTTTGGAAGAAACTTTTCCAATGCCAGTTCCACTGCCATCATTTCCAACAGATTGATATGCAGCTGGCTCTCTTGGAGAGTCCATGTGCCCGAGACCTGGTGTCCTAGCCACCCACCCCCCCCCCCCCAACCCTTCCAGCGATGCATCCGTGTACACGGACAGCTGGGGGTGGGGTGGTAGGTGCAGCGAAACTCCTACTAGGATATCCTGACACGTTTTCTACCATACAAGATGCAACATTATTGGCTCCAAAACTGGCACCAGTTTTGACAGGGGATCTGTTTCCACAGAGACATCAGATACAACTGGATAGGTCTTCGCATCAAAGCAGCATACGGGATTACCTGCTCCATGGAGACCATCATGCCCAGCATCTGAAGAAACCGCCTCGCCTGAATGTGCTTTCGCAATCGAAAACTCTTGAGGATGGCTAACAGAGACACCACTCTGGATTCTGACGGGTAAACCCTGCCCTCCTTGAGATTGAATCGTATCCCTAAATAAACGAAATGTTGAGTGGGTGTCAACTCGGATTTCTCCTTGTTGACTATCCAGCCTAGATCTGAAAATAACTTCAGAGTCAGAGCAGTATCCATCTCTAACCTGGCTGATGTGTCTGCTTTGATCAGCCAATCGTCTATGTAGGTGTGAAGCGCCACGTTCTCTTTTCTGAGAAACGCTGTCACCGCAAGGACCACTCTTGTGAAAATCTGTGGAGCTGTCGACAGGCCAAATGGGAGGACTATAAACTCCCATACTTGATTCTGAAACGCAAATCTCAGAAAATTGTGACAACTCCTGTTCATTGGAATGTGGAAATATGCATCTTTCAGATTGATCGATACACACCACATTCCCTTCCTCAATCCTGCCATTACCGACCTCGGAGTTTGCATCTGAAACCGAGGCGTATGGATAAACCAATTTAGTGACAACTCCTGTTCATTGGAATGTGGAAATATGCATCTTTCAGATCGATCGATACACACCACATTCCCTTCCTCAATCCTGCCATTACCGACCTCGGAGTTTGCATCTGAAACCGAGGCGTATGGATAAACCAATTTAATGGCCTGAGATTGAGTACGGGTCTCCATCCCCCTGTGCTCTTGGGGACAAGGAACATGTTTGAATAGAAGCCTGGAGTGTTCCGGTTTGCTGGTTTTATTGCTCCCTTCAGAAGAAAACCTGACACTTCGTTTTGAATGGCTTCTAACTTGTCTGGCTCCCTTGGTACAGGTGTCCAGATAGGTGCCAAAGACAGATTCTGTGGTGGAAAATCCCACCACTCCGGCATGTATTCCTGGGATAACCATCCCAGGACCAGACTGTCTGACGTCACACCTCGCCAAGCCTCGACAAAACGCATGAGCCTTCCACCCACTATAGACGCATCGACGCCTAATTGGGGTGTCTGGCTCGCGATCTGCTCCCCCACCCTCTCTTGACGACAGAGAGTGAGAACCATTTTGGTCTTGGCTTGGCCGGTCTAACTGGCACCGCTGTTCCTGTCGCACAGGTGCTGTCCAGGCAGATACGAAGGGAGCCCTCATACCCTCAGGTACGATCCGCCCCCTTCTTTCCGCCCTTTGAGGACTTACCCTTCCCCTTCCCGCCTCTCGGGCGATCAGGAGCAACATTGGGGAGGGTAGGGGCCTCCACAACATTCTTGGCCTTCTTCGCCGGAGCCGGCTGAGAAAACCCAGTAGAAACTTTCGCCTTGCTTTTGTGCTTTTTCTGCTTCTAGAAGGTTGCCCGGTTAGCGGCTTGGCCACCAAAGATGCTAAGGCCTGTAAGGGGCGTCCCAAGAAGACGCTCCCTGATGGCAGTAGCTGGACGCATATGGTCAAGAACCATCTGCCTCCTGGACTTTGTCACACATGCCTGCACCCTTGCCAATGCGTCCATAGACAGCACCAGGCCGTTATTAACGCATGAAAGCATCACAGGTGGCATAGGGTGGCCTGCCCCCGCTTCAGCCCACACCGACTGAAGAAGGCGATAAGAGTGGTTGACAGCACTCATTGCTGCCCTCACCCCCTCATCACATAGGGACCGGACTTCATCATGGTGTACCTGAGCTTTGTCCACCAGTGCCGGGGCGGGGCCACCCGCTCCAGCACTCTGGACACCCAGTACACAGCGGTCGTCCAGAATCAAACATGGGAAGACTGCCCTACAGCTTTTGGCAGCAGGGACGACACCAGCGTGGGCAGAACGATATGCAAGAAGCCTTGCATAGCAGGACCAAACCACCGCCGGTTGCAGACATGGAACGCCCCAAAGGGCCGAAACAGACGCTCCACAATTTGCTTTCGGACCGCCTGACCCCGCGTCAGACCCTGCCAAGTCCTTCTGGGCAAGGAACTTAAGCATTATATCGACCGACCACACTGCGCAAACGTTACACCTACTGTCAAGATTACACTTAGTACAGCGGAAACAGACATGGTCCTCGAATAGAACCCTCACGAATTTGTGGCACTCGTCACATGATGGCGGGGCTGGCGTGGTCTATAAATAAGCACAAACCTACAATAAGCAAGCGGAACGAAACAGGAATGGAAGGCAGACAATTAATTTTCAAATATTTTGATCATAAATTAACTGTTAACCCTCCCGCACACCACAACATTACAGCAAAGATCGCATTGATTATGACAACAAGAACGAAGCGGGCAATAATACACCCATACACTGATCCTCAAGGATGTATAACGGAACCAGGAATCATATCGCATAGCATTCGGGGTATATTTACTAATACATATAAATTATACTCCTAATGAAGGCCAAAACGATATGTGAAGAAACAACAAAATGTAAACAAACTGCTGTAGCACACGGTAAAACCACAGACCACATATTTAAATCAAGAATTTTGAAACCACTGATCATTGCAAACAGATCGTGATAACACGCAAAACTTGAAAATTCCAAAGTTTTTCCGGTACCAATAAAGTATGCAGCACCCAGAATCAGATGCGCGAATTAATGAAACATTCTCTTCACATAAACATCCGAGCAACACGGGTGTGACGTCACCCGCTCGGATCTTACGGAGAACGACGTCAGCCGATTTTTGTGTTAAAACACCGTAAAGCCAACACCTTATTTCATATCTGCCGATCGCCTGTTGGGGTTTGAAGGAAGGCGATCAATCTGGCATATTTTGTTGTTAACACACGTCCTAGATTCTTTGGGGTTAGAAATTGGAACATGCGACACACACAAAATTTTGAAGACCTAAGTCTTTTAACTATGGAATAACATGGAAATATACGACCTGGTTATCATCGGCTGCATCCATGGTAATCCAATATATCCTTAGAGAGCGCACAAAGCTATCACAATACACAGAAAAAGACTTAATATAATCTCAAGAGTCCAACTGTACAAAAAAGCATGTGTCTCTTGTTGCTATGCAAACAAGAATGAGCTTCATGGCAAACGGGTACTCGGCAGTTGGGAGCCGGGTACCCGGTTCCAAGAGCGGTAAAGCTTACTAAGCCTATAGTCCTAGAGCCCAGCTATCCAGGCTAGCTGTATCAGAAGTAATAGAATGGTGAGCATTGATCGAAGGAGAATGAGTGTCTCTGGCAGGCGGGTACCCGGTTGTTGGGAACTGGGTACCCAGTTCCAGGAGCCGGTAAAGCTTACGAAATCTAGATTCCTAGAGCCAGCTATCCGGATAGCTGTATTATCAATGAGTAATGTAATGGTAAGTATTGATCGAAGGAGAAATGTGGTTATTCCAATTGGCCATATTATTTGTCGGAATAGATTTTATTTTAATTGAGGACAATGACACCTCTGTGCTCAGGGTTCATGACCATGGATGAAGATATCATGTGCTCTATACTTCCTCTGTGAAGCATTTTTTGTACAGCACAGTGTTACATATTATTGAAAAATTTCTCTTTTTGTATATCTTATCTCAGTTACATATGAGATATAACAGAGTTACATAATTTGAGTATTTTGCATTAGGGTACTTTTGAAAAACAAGAGGCCCAAGGGGCCTGTGTCACTCACCTGGAGCATTATGCATTTTTGTCACAATTGTTAGTGGGTGTTTTAGGAATAGTCATCTAAATGAGTTTGTGGACATTTTGGCCGCCAAACACGCTACATTTTGATTGGTTCACTGCAGCCATGTTTCTGACGTAGCGCCTTCCCTTGAAAGAACTTTAATGGCACTCAGTGCCTAATCATATCTCCCAAATTTCGGCCCAATCCGCTCAGTGGTTCTGAAGTCATTTTAGCAAAAATTAGGTTATCCAAGATGGCCACCAAACCATTTGGCCAATCAGGTTCCCTTGAAACAAACTTGGTGCAGCTCTTGCCCTAGATGATATTTCATGCGTTTTGAATTGATCCCCATGCGGTTTTAGAGATTTTTAAAGACATTTTAAAGCGGTCATTTTTTTTTATGGATCAACTTCTCTTGAACAAAATTTAATGGCCCTTAGTCCTTAATCATATATCACAAATTTTGGCTTGATCGCTTCAGCGGTTCTGGGGATGAAGTCATTTTTGCGAAAACGAGGTAATCCAAGATGGCCGTTGAACCATTTAGTCAATCAAGTTCCCTTGAACAAACTTGGGTCAGCTCTTACCATAGATCATATTTCATGAGGTCTGAACTGATCCCTCAAACGGTTTTGGAGATTTTGACATTTCTAAAATTCAGATGAAATCCAAGATGGCCACCAGCCAAACTGGCCGATCGGCTTCGTTTAAACAAAATGGAATCTCTATGCCCTAAGGATGCTTCCTGCCAAATATAATTGAAATCGGCCCAGTAATTCGAGAACACAATTAAATTTCCCATTGCTTTAGTATGGAAGCTTTTGATGAAAAAATGATCCAAGATAGCCCCCAAACCGTTTATCCGCCAGTTTCGAAAATTGCAAATTTGAGATCAGAATACCCAAAAACCTATATAAAACCAATTTCGGCCTCAAAATCCATCAAATAAAAAAATCCAATATGGCCACCAAACACGCTATATTTTGATTGGCCCACTGCGGCCATGTTTGTTGATGGATTAACTTCTCTTGACCAAACTTTACTGGCCCTTAGTCCCTAATCATCTCCCAAATTTTGGCATGATCCCTTCAGCGGTTCTGGACAAGTCATTTTCGCTAAAACTAGGTGAACCAAGATGGCCACCTAACTATTTGACCAATCAAGTTCCCCTGAACAAACTTGCTTGAGCTCTTGCCCTGGATCATATTTCATGAGGTTTCCTTCAATCCCTCAAGCGGTTTCGGAGAAGTTTTTTAAAGATATTTCTAAAAATCGGCCAAAATCCAAGATGGCCACCGGCCAAATTGGACCATGGGCTTCGTTTGAACAAACTTGGATCCCTATGCCCTAAGGATGCTTCCTGCCAAATATAATTGAAATCGTCCCAGCGGTTCTTGAGAAGTCATTTTAAAGGAAAAGTTGACGGACGGAGGGACGGACGATGGACACACAACGGACGGGCGCCACGACATAAGCTCACTTGGCCTGTCAGGCCAGGTGAGCTAAAAATTGACCATTTTGACCATGAAACACTTTTTAGGACCTATTTATGACATGCGACCTAGTAGTTGTTAGCAAAATCAGCTTTTAGTCAAATTAGTTTCAAAATAACTTTGTTAACCTTTCACCAATGACTTCCCCATTATTTCAAACCTAGACCACCAATACTGGAAACCTATTAGGCAGCAATGGCCTCCTGTCATATTAATTTTCAAATAATTGAAAATAATAAACAGAATATTTCTTACATTGCAAATAATTTAATTTAAATTGGGAGAATTGCTATTGAAAGCGCTAAATATAATAATTAAATTTCAAATGTAAATCTACAAATCTGTAGTCACCTGCTCTACAGGACAGGCCCTGACTCTAGTCATTATTCATTAACTGTCTGCCAGATAAATTTCTGCAGACTACATTTTCCACAGCGTTTAACTGGACCTGCTGAATATCTTGAAAACAATTTGACTGAAAGTTGTTGGTGGCTAAGCTGCCAACAACTTTCAGTCGAGTCGAATTGTTTTCAAAATAACCAGGTGAATTGCTGAATGAAAATAAATTATTGTCTGGTGGCTTTTATCAGTCAGTCAGTTAAACATTGATGTTAGTATAGAAAGTGCTATAGTCTATGAACCTACCTTGTTGAGTTAGCTCCCCTTCATTCACAGGCACAATTGTACTGATCTCAGGACGTGGCCGTATGGCAGTTGGTTCTTTCGTAGATTGACTTGTCGCAGTTGGAGGCGTGCGGTGCAGCGCGGGACCCATCTGCGCACTAGCGACATCACTGGCCTCCTTTGTCATCTGTGCTTTCAATGACTTAGCTAAAGCTCGCTTAGATCGATTTAACGCAACCTGGTTCAGTTTTAACTTAGCCTTTCTTAAAATTGAACTACTATTACTGTTTAATGAAATTCGTCCTCTTCTTCGTCGCGTAGGTTCAGCTGTATCCGCTAAAGGCGGACTGTGTCCCATTTGGCTAAACAGTCCAAATCGTGGCTCCGTGAATAGGCTACTCTGAGGTAACGGAGGAGATAAAGTACATATGTTGGGCTGCGATAATAAATTACTGCCGTCATCAAATGCATGGAAATCTTCGAGCTCCTGAGACGACGTGCCGTTTCCGGTTAGACTCATTCGCATTTTCGGACTTGGCTTCCATTGCCGCTTACCGGACATAATCAAAGGTTGTTCAAGCAGGCCGCAACGTTTTGCGTCAAGATCTGAAAATGATGTAGTCGAGTCTGGGATGATACTTAGAGGAGATTTAGTACTGTGATCTTCTAGCCATATGTTAGAATGGGCCTTGGCCAGGTTACTGAATGAATACTCCGGTGACATAGATGTTGTATCAGATGTACTAACAACAACGGGTGACTGAATAGCTACAGCGACTGGCTCAGATTCAACTCGCTTCTTTTTACGCTCAGCAGAAGTCGCAAATTCTTCAAACATAAAACGTTTTTTTGGAACAATAACACGCGAACTACGTGAACTTACCGTAGGCAGAACAAACTGTTTAGAGCGCCTAGGTGCTTTTTCACGCACAGGAACTTTTTCAGATCCTGACACTGGTTCTATCACAGTATCGTCATCATCTCTCTTCTGACCCTTCCTAGCACGTTTTAAAAGTTGCTTAGCTAAAACAGTGTCAACCTTCTTTGTAGACGGAACATGTATGACTTTCTTTGGCCGACCTATCCCCCTTTTTGGTGATGCCATTTCAGTCAATTTAGTTTTTACTGATGAGGGACTAGCACTTCTAATAATACATGTACCCTTATCCTTTCGTGACGGTCGACCACGACGACGAACAATTTTCCCAACCTTTCCATTATCTTTTAATCTAATCTTAATAGATTTTAATCTGGAAAATGGCTTGGTCTGCGGGCTTGTATTTAGCGGTGCTGAGATAGGTGTTGACACATTAAGTTTTTTCCGCTTATTAACAGAATTTTCTTTTAATTGTAATTTGACGTGATCACTCTGTATCGAATCGACAGCTTTCACATTTGCAACATAATACGATTTCAACGGCTTAGCTAACCCTTCCTTTAGTATCTGCTTGTAAGATTTTCTAACAATCGTTTGAAATTTTCCACGCGTTCTCTCACACGCTGGCAATTGTTCGAGGTTTTCACACGCGCTCGCAAGACGCGTACCAGTTAACAGTGCTGGTGTCACTTCAACAAACTCTTTCTTTACCCTGGATCCAGCGCCAGGGGTAAGGCTGTCTGCAGCGGGTGCCAGGACATTGACAGTAAATGCATCAAGCTTCCTCTGCGCCAGTCTAGCATCTTTAGCATCAAAACCTTCAAATTCATCCTCCTGGAAAAACAGAAAAGCCTATTTCATTAGCCCTTTCACCATTAAGTTTATTCAAGAAAATTTCAATTTCCTCATAGAAAATGTCTATTTTCTGACCAGGAGAAGTATTTTTGAAAATTTACCACTGGAATGACTGCCTCAGTTATCGACCCAGTCATTCTTGCGATAAATTTTCAAAAATAGTCTTCTCTTTGTCTGCAAATTGACATTTCTCAAGGCCACTGCAGGAGCCGCTTTTAGCCAGATCGAGTGTTAAACGGTTAAACATGGTCAGGGCTTGCTATTAACCGACAGTAAGTAAATTGACCTAGATGCTAAAAGCATAATTTGGGCTGCCAGGGTCAGGGTCAAAAGGTCAAATATCCTCAAAATTGTCTGGCACGCTATCTCCTCCCAAACAAGTGTGGAATTCAAACAAATCTGGGGTTACGGGTTACCCCCTAACCATATAATTGCATTTCGCTCTGCCCCAAGTGATTGGGGAAGAAATTGCTTATAATGCAACTCCTCCGAAACTGGTGGATGGAATTCAAACAAATTTGGTAGGTGAGTTACCCATCAGACTGTGTAGAAGACATTTACCGTTGACTCTGCCCCCAGGGGTTGGGGTCAAGAGATGAAAGCAGTGAAAACATGTATGGGGATTTGTGATGACTCATCATTGACCGAGCAATCAAGAAATATTGAATATCCTTTTGCAGGCCAAGATAAGATTTTTTAAAACAAACCAGTGATAACCAGGTCAAAACTATTTAGTCTAAAAGTAAATTTTCAAAAGCCATTCACTAAGCAAAATTTTAGGGCTTTTTTGACAAATTAACAAATCTTGACAAACATGGCCTAAATCATGTTGTCTGATAAGTAACCGCTCCCCACAACTCCCAGCTAACCCCCACCACTCCTCACCCCCCACCCATGTCCAATTTGCTTTTCTTCAAGTCCGAGATTTCTACAAGATTGCAATAAGATTATAAATTTGACCTCGGGCCTTTGGCAGGTATAAGTTTCCGCGCCTCAATCTCAAGCCATTTGCGCAGGAAAGATTGCGAACATATTTTGAAACTAATTTGACTGATACTTGTTGTCGCCATACACAGTAACAGCTCCCAGGTAAATTAGTCTCGCGATATTCAACATATTATTCTGTAATTGACCGTAAATCATAAAAATTTGTTATTTCAGGGTTGTCAAGGCTAACCCTTTAATGACCAAATTTGACCAAGAAAATTAAAATATTTCCTTATGAAATGGCCATGTTGTAAGCCAAGACACGACTAGTTATTAAAATTTAACACTGGAATGGCTGGCTCAGTTATCGAGCCAGTCATTCCAGTGGTAATTTTTCTAAAAATAGTCTTCTCTTGACCTGAATCAGGAGTATTGCAAATGCTGGCTTTGGCCGTCTTTGACATTTTGCGGGTTAAGACAAGAGATTATTTTTGAAAATTTATCACCGAGACTGGCTCAGTTATCGAGTCAGTAATTCCAGTGGTTAATTTTCAAAAAGTATTTTTCTTTTGGTCTGCAAAAAAATGGACATTTCTGAACACCAATGCAGCAGCTGTTTTGGATGACAACTTGACCTTTCAGGGCTTCCAACACCCACACACCCCCCCCCCCCCCACCCCATTGACAAACCTGCCACAAATATTATTTTCTGAACATTCACAATGCAGAGCATGTTACACATAAAATCCACTAGCGCTTGTAAAATATCACATCTAATAATACACAGCCTGCGTAGCGCCTTCAGCATATTTCGCAATACCCGCTTTTATTCCATCACCTAAAATCAATGGCATTACATCTCTCGACGTATTTACCTCAAATATTCGGTGTGGCAGCAACAACAAATTATATGAGGAATACAAAGTGGTGGAGAATATCTCTCTTGTATCATTATTATAATTTTTTTAAACATTTTATTATAACATTGTAAATATTATTGAGTTAATACTTTGAATTTTATGGGCCAAAAATACTTTATTCGTTCTAGGCAAACAAATCGCATTGCAGAATTTTTTGCATATATCATTTTATTAAATTATAAATGACAGTAGAAATTAGTAATTGTTCCCATTCAATATGTTGAATTCCTAGTGATAAATATGAGGGGGTGCCTGTTAATTAAGAATAGTCTAAATTACTAAATAGTTAAATCACACATAACATTGACATTCACTACACAATGAAGAAACTATAAATGTGCTGGAATGGGCCAGCCATTAGTCAATATACAGTTTCCTATAGATTTGACTGTAAACGTATAAGCTGGCTTCCTTGCTTGGCTTGCATACTACATAGGTACTAAATTGGTTAATATCGAGATGGAAAATATGGAATAAATGCAATATATATGCACTTTAATAAGTCTCATGAGCAGAGTTATCATTACAGTCGCTTGCCTTTATATATTAGGTAGTCTGGATCGTTAAGCTTATTGTCTGATAACTTAATCTGAAAGCGTAAACATTCAATTACTTGGCCGAGGGTTGAGATTTAGGATCGAAGGCGGCCATTTTGAAAGGAACGGGGAAATACGAAAAGTTTTTACCTCGTCGCTTTCGCCAAACAATTCCCTGAACGTCAACAATCCGCGATGGATATTTGCTACAATTGCTAGAGTTGGATCGCTGATATTTTCATCTTGTTGTGCACCATAACGTATTCCTAAACGGTCAAACCTATACCCAGGCCGACCTGGAAAGCGTAACCTCGCCATCTTGAAATCGCTCTAATGACGTCGCTGACTCCGTGACCTTTGCCCCTGATAAAAATATAGCCCTTACACAATACTTTCTGAAAGATTTTATGCATATTGATTTGGTCGTATCGTTCTGTTTAAAGGATATCTATAAATATTCCATTAGTTTTGATCTCTTTGTTAAAATGTTCCAGCTAAATTGGGAGTTAATACCGGTTTTCGCATCTCATTATCCTCGATCAGGGCGCAAGTTTTTCGTAATTGGTAGGTAGCCAAAACGCGCGAAATCTTGTGAGCCTGCCACTTCAGTCACTCGCATGCTATTTAGCCCGCTGTCAACGCGGGAAACGGCGCTGTAAACATATTATTTATCCACGCTGGCGTTTGAGAAATAAAATTCAAGTCTGTTATGTTTTCTATGTTGTTTGAAACATGAAAATTAACATTCAATAGTTCTAAAATGGGCGTGTAGGAATATTTACGTTTTGCGGCTTCCCAGAATCCACCGGGGTTCAGTTCATTCACAAACATGAAAGGATTCCCACGGCCCAAAATACGCTACAAACGACGAGTAAATGAATGGTCTGGAAAGATGGATGGAAATTTGTGTGTTGGGTTGGGTGTGTGTGAGGGGGATGTTGGGAGGGGAGGGGTTGGGGTGTAGAGATTATCACCATAAATGCATCGCTGGCGAGAAAATGTAAATAATACAAATGACACGATAGGTTTTAGCTTATGATACAATTTTAGAAATTTGATGTTTTCTAATAAAAGAATTTAACTATATACTCTACTAACCTATAGTAGTGTATTGTTTTATTCTGTGTTTGCTTATTATTTAATTTTGTTTATTTCACTTTCCCGTAATTGGTTATTATTTGATTTTAACTGTTAACGCTGCGATTGGTGTCAAGAGGGTGATGATACAAAAAATATACCCTGATAACGTAGCTTACTGGACCGATGCTGGGCCGATACCGGGCCGATACCGGGCCGATACTGAAGGCACGGTATTGGCCACACATCGGCCAAGTGAGTTGCTGTATCTGGGACGTTTACGGAAATAGAAATTTATGAATCGCGGCGGGCTGCCGGTGTGGGCGCGGATGTATGCGAGTCAGGGGTGAGAACGGGCCTTTCCAGTGTAGCTATGCTGCGCCCATCACTAGCTATACGCTCCACCCACACATATCGGTCGTGTTGGGATCGATCCCTGAACTCCCTGACTATCAATGTTCAGAAAACTTTACAGGTACACTGTTAAATATTTTGAAACTAATTTGATTAGGCGCTGTTCCTGTCTATGGCTGGCAGCAAGAACTCTAAGTCAAATTAGTTTCAAAATATTCAACAGAATGTTGAATGACCGCGTTAAAGGCGGACTATATATATCGAGTCATTCATGACGTCATGATTATATGAATTCATCATGCACGCTAGTAGAGGTGGGGCGAGCTGGACCCCTTTTTCCACACATTTTCTTTAGTTTTTTCCTTTGTTCTCTCCTTTGTTATTTTGACACATTTTTTTCTTTGATCTATGCCGCCTTGACAACTAGTCAATCAATGAAAAGGGTCCAGCCCTCCCCTGTTTTGATTGGATGTTAGATGTATAGGATGCATGTCCATAGTTAGCCCCTACCCCTCATTAAATCATGTGACATCTGTCATTCAATGAGGTGAGCTTAAGAGTAATTAGCATAATGATTGACAAGGATTAAAGAGGGTAATTAATGATGATTGATAGGTTACATGTCTGGTCTCGTTTTTCCCTGATTCTGGGAACTCATTCAATCACGAATCCCTGCCCCCTCGTTAAAGAATGTGCCTCTTGGCATCCAATGATGTGAGCATAAAGGTGCACATTCATGCATAATCACTACTCGCAAATCGGCTTATTACCTACATAATTTGTTTAAATATGCGATTCGAAGCTGATGTAGCCAGTTGCCGGTCACAGAAATGATCCTAGTTTAATATTTCAAGAATGACTCATGTAGTGCGGATCGGCCGGACTGGTATGAACCGTCCCAGCTCAGCTGGGTACGGGACGACTGGCCCAGGGGCATTACGAGCACACACCCTTAGTAGGATAGTACGCGTATATAAAGCCATTTAAGAGAGCTTTCCAAAAATTGACTATGCCTGTGAGATTGTGTAGCATGCATGCACATGTGTCAGAGCTTCCCTGACAACACATGTCAGTGTTGGGAGAGAATGCTTACTAAATATGTACCGAGTTGGTGCATATAATTTCTTTAAATTGCACCATCCTCGTCATTCTTGGTACCTATCATGACCAGAATGAAACAAGGAATCAAAAACTGTTAACCATTTTAGAATTGGATAAGAAATGACCGAGTTATCCCGCTCTAACTCCTTAAATTATGCTCAAAACATTGAAAATGTTATAAACGTATGCATGTACTGAGTGAATGGGGAGGGCGTCCATCATGTGATAACGTCCTTGCCCTTGGAGCTCGCATGCTGATTGGCAACAGATCACATGCTGATTGGCTAGGCATTCTCGCTATGAGGTCACGAGGAGTATAAAAGGAGATCAGAACTGAGAATCGAGACCACACTTCGACGAGAGAGAAAGGTGGTAGGTTATGTGGCCAGAGTGTTACAAGACGTGGGTAACTGCTTACTGTCTGCTGGTTTCATCATAACCGCAGCAGTGCTACTCGGTTTTGAGATCTTGAATCTCTGGTCCACAACCTCCGCATCCGTATCCAAACTTTTGAACGCTCCCAGGAGGACCACACCCGAGGGCAACTAAACTAAATGAATAAAGAAGGCACCCTCACCCCCAACAACTTCAGAGGAGTCTTCCTGTGGATGAGCCCTGCGGCCCCGATGTAATGAACTCATAGTTTGTAGAGCAAGTGGTGTTTCTTTGTGGATGGCTCATCAGAACTGCCGGACCACTCTGAAAAGTGGTGATCAAACTCCGTGCAATGTATCGTGTGTAATATTTAACTTTTAGACCCCAGTCTAGTGGGACTTTGCCTGGTGTGCCACATGAGCTATGCGATGCATCACGTATTGTGTACACAGAAGATGTACATGCATTGTTTAACTTTTAACTATAGCCCTTCATTACCACAATATGCAATATATATGCACTTTAATAAGTCTCATGAGCAGAGTTATCATTACAGTCGCTTGCCTTTATATATTAGGTAGTCTGGATCGTTAAGCTTATTGTCTGATAACTTAATCTGAAAGCATAAACATTCAATTACTTGGCCGAGGGTTGAGATTTAGGATCGAAGGCAGCCATTTTGAAAGGAACGGGGAAATACGAAAAGTTTTTACCTCGTCGCTTTCGCCAAACAATTCCCTGAACGTCAACAATCCGCGATGGATATTTGCTACGATTGCTAGAGTTGGATCGCTGATATTTTCATCTTGTTGTGCACCATAACCTATTCCTAAACGGTCAAACCTATACCCAGGCCGACCTGGAAAGTGTAACCTCGCCATCTTGAAATCGCTCTAATGACATCGCTGACTCCGTGACCTTTTCCGCTGATAAAAATATAGCCCTTACACAATCTTTTCTGAAAGATTTTATGCATATTGATTTGGTCGTATCGTTCTGTTTAAAGGATATCTATAAATATTATAAATATAAACCTTAACATCGCACGACTCTTTTTGAGATATAATAGGGTCTGTTTGAGTTTTTACCCTTTTAGTACCAATTGCTTTTAGCTCTGGAATATTATCCATTGTATTATTGGGCTTGGGAAAGTACAATTGTACTATAATTATTTTGTACTTTACTATAAAAACTACAGCATATGTAAATATATTGCATACATGTCATAAAATCTGTGAGATTTCGGTTAGACAATTTATTAGCATGCAGGAATTACTTTGTGTGCCTAGCAGACGACATAAAACAACAAATATTTAAGAAAAATACATACATTTATTTCGCATTTACATCTGCGATCCCTTTCTAAATTTATCCTGGGCTATTTATTCCTGAAAATGTATGGTCTTATAACTAGAAGACTGCATAGCATTGCGAAAGTATTGTATAAAATAAATCGTAAACCAAAGGAATAGTTACATTTTACTATATTCTTCAATAGAGTTTTTCGTGATATGCTAAACAGTATATGGAACTTTGAAGTTCAATGTTAATGAAACCGCAATGTTTATCATTTGACGATTTTTGTGATATGACGTAACTTTGGCGCCGATTAACTTTGTCCATTAAAGAGGAAATACAAAACAGACAAGTTTTCTGACAATGCATTTTAATAAGCTTTAATTAGATATACAGCATGCTATGGTTTAGTTTAGATTTAAAGCAATCATACCAAGAAAACAAATATGATGTCATATCTGACCTTTCCTGACCTCTAAATGACCTTGAACCGTGTCAGAAAAAATGGAAACATTGTTTTTTAGAATTGTCATGACAAATACTTTGCAAACATGTTTGTTTCCAAGAATTAACAAAAGGTTCCCACGAACGTTTTATTTTTGACACAGTGAGGTGGACTATTCCCACATTGACGTCATTACACCGGGATTGCCCTAAATCAATGCTCAGAGCAAAACTGTTGGCTCGTAAAGCCGCCAACAAGCCGCTGACCAGCATTGAGTTACCATTGCACTAAAATACACTGCAATTTAAGCCGTTCCTATGATAAACTAAAATCACTATATTATTTAAGTCATTTACATCATTCGAAAGTGTATTCAATTGCCTAAACAGGAATGTATCATTTTAAATATTTTTGTGAAATATTCACTGACTTATTTGCATATATAAAAGATTCCATTATACCTAGATTCATGAAATCAAGCGGACAATAGGGGCTATTTTAAAATTACTATTAAATGTATTAAATTTTACAAAACTATAAAAATGGATGCACAGAAAATTGGCCAAGCTTTCCAATGATGAATGACCTCAATAATATTTTGAAATTAGTTCTTTATATAACCTGCTTAAAGTGCATTGTATCTGATTCCAATAGTAAAGTAATCCTGTTTGCGAGTCGGCTATCGCGAATCCAGCCGGAAGTGGCATGCGCAAAGCATTCTGGGATGGTGTTTTTCCAAAATACGCTAATGTGGGAAAGGTCTATCGTCACAGGCTAGATGTGTGCTAGAAAACTGTACCGACCTCGTTATTATTGTAACATAGGCTAATATAAAAACATTCCGTCTCCCGTCCCATTAACACTAATAATGATTATGCTTGTATAATTAAATGGACCTTTTCATTTTAGCCATATCCAGGATATGACATCATAATCAACTACGTGACGTGTATAGTGACGTCATACTCATTGCGTCATGAATGACTCGATTTAGTCCGTCTTAAACGGTTAATAGTCCGAGAGGTTGTACGGATTGTATGTCTTTACTATTTAATAAACATGTGATAGGCAGCAATGAAATTAGTTTCAAAATATTTAACAGCTTACCTGTATAGTTTTCTGGAAATTGATATTCACGGAGTTCAACGATCGATCGCTCCCAGAACGAGAGAGGTGTGGGTGGAGCTTAGCTAGAGATGGGTGGGCCATGTCTAAAGCTAGATGGGGCCATGGCCTTAGCCAGCAGGCACATGACGTGATTTCAACGTGTATTCAACATTGAAACAACGTCATGTGCCTGCTGGGTAGCTCCATATTTGGCTGAAATCATGACACACCAGGCCAATGCACTTAACAAAGGTGTTGCTGAAAATCAGCTTGCCTTGGATGATATTTCTCTTGCTAATCCTACGGGCAACCAGCTTCTATACGGGACTTACACTGCCAACTTGGAAATTAACAAACTGATCTGTAATACGGTATGTCAATATATAATTAACACCAAGCGCTTTCAATAGCTTCCCGTTCGCGAACTTATAGTTTAAGGGGTAAAAGGACAGCAGCCCAAAATGTACAGGTCGCGGCGAAGGCAGCACCTAGAGCTCACCCCTGCTATTCTTCCATTTGATCTTATTCCTCGCTCTCTCTATCTCTCATCCTCTCTCCCCTCCTTTCCCAACTTTCTCTCTCTCTCTCCCTCTCTCTCTCTCTCTCTCTCTCTCTCTCTCTCTCTCTCTCTCTCTCTCTCTCTTCCTACTCTCCCCCCACCTCACACTCAACATCCACACACTTATGCACACTAATAGACTACAATTAATTAAACTATTATGATTATCCACCATTTTGTTTTGAAAAAGTTTTTGTGTAATCTGTATGTGTATGGGAGACACGGGCATAAGTCTCTAAGTCTTATCGTGCCTCCATCTGAACAAAAATAAATCACGTTTAAACCAAAGGTGTTGCTGGTAAAGCCATATAGACAGAAATATCAGAAATAGCATTTCTCACCTTAGCTTTGAAACGAAACGACTTAAAAAGATGAAACCAGTGTAACTACCCACTAATTCACATTTCCAGAGTACCCACCCATCATATGACGTCATAATGAACTGCGTGATGTGTACACTGACATTATAATGAATAACTTCATGAATGACGTCGATAAGTACGTCACGAATGCATATATGAAGACAGTCTATGCGTTGTTGTACAAATTGTACATATAGAGCAATGTCCGGTAACACATTTTTGATGACTTGCATCAGTATGAGTACTTGTAATACGTAAGCGTTGTGTACTCAGTAAAGTCAATACTGTCACCATTGGATACATCGCTGTAAATGCACAAAACGTGCAGTATTTGCACCAGTCAGCATATACAGAAATTTCAAAACAGTCGACCGACAATGGATGGATCGATTTTTAGATATGCCCACCAATTAGTAGCCCACTTTTTAAGCGTGTTGGAATCGATTATACCTTTAATCCTGAAATCGAAGAATCTCAATTTCAAGGTTGCTGAATACTTTGAAAAGAAATTATAACACAGCATTATGATTGTGACGTCAGCTACCTAGTGACTTAATTGATTATTGCATCAGATAGTTGTGTGACATATCCCTCCAGTTAAACATCAACCCCTGTGTATCCCAACCTTTGAGAATGGGAGATTGCATATATTCTAATCCCGGAGAGAAAATACTTGTTTAGCAGCTCCCTTAAATTGCGTTGTCTTGATTTAACCCTAGAACCATCAATTTCGTTCAAGAAAACTTCAATTTTTTTCATTGAATATATCCATTTTCAGACCAAGAGAAGATTATATATTTTTTAATTTATCACTCGAATGACTGACTCAAGTATTGGCCTATTCATCACAGTGATAAAATTTTAATAGTCTTCTTTTTGTCTGGAAATGTATCTTTTCCAAGTCCGCTGCAGATGCCGTTTTTGGTCCGCTTGAAACAATTTCAATATTTTAATTCAAAATGTCAATTTACAGACCAAGGAAATGTTTTTTGTTTTTGATATTTAACAATGGAATGACTGACTCGATTATCGAACCAGTCATTACAGTGATACATTAAAAAAAATACTCTTCTCTTTTTTTGGTTGGCTTGCGTGTTAAGAGGGTAAGTGTTGACTTTTGTAGATAGTGGAGCTCGTCTAGTCATGAATGCTGATTCCGCAGGATTTTCCATAAAATCCATACCAACGGTTATATTATAGCATGCATATTCAAATAAGCGATGCTGAACAAATATGTGCGTCTATAACAGCGGGTTTGCCGGGAAATTACATTGAAGCGTTTCTTGCAAAATGATGTTCTTGCGATCTCACGTCACGCTCGCACGATTGCACCAGCCAATTAACCAATGCATATGCTAACTGGCCAATGAAATCGTAAGAGGAATGTTCTCTGAGAACAGAAGAGAGACCCGAACACGACCCTAGCAGATGTGATGTATAAAATACATCTACACGTCAAAAGTATGTCCATACCGCCTGATAAGTTGACACTATCAAAATGAAGCGCATTCTATTCTCAATCGTCCTGCTTTGTGGTGAGTTATTTAATTGGTACCTTTGCATAAACCGCTCTCTGAGGAAAGAGTTTATTGCATAGCACTGTCCGTGCGTCCGCCTGTACTTTCATCTCTCCGTCTAGGCATCTGACTATCCGTTCATTCGTCCATACCTCCACTCCCCCAATCCACCTGTCAGTCCACCCATCAGTCTGCCAGTCTGTCCATGCATCAGTCGTCCTTCCATCTTCTGTCTGTCTGGCATAATTCTAGGAACAACTACACTGAGATGATTGCACTTTTAGACCAAAGAATCTGGAAAAGAATTTTAAAATAGAAGAACGAGATTCTCCACACATTAATTGTTAGCTCACCTGACCTGAACGCCCAAGTGAGCTTGCGTCGCAGCGATTGTCCATCATCCATCAGTTGTCTATCCGTCAACCTTTTCTTTAAATGACTTCTCATAAACCACTTGACCGATTTCAATTATATGTAGCAGGAAGCATACTG
>CM067361.1:14637061-14664561 GCA_034401795.1 Chaetoderma sp. LZ-2023a | reverse complement strand
TCAATCAGACCTATAGGCTACTGCCATTACTTCTAGTACTGCTAATACTGTAGAGGCAATGGGTGTATACACTAACGGTTTAACACTGGTGTAATGTGTCCTTGTCTAGAACAAGTCAATATAGCAATGGCAATCCATGCATGTCCAACCCTGGGTATCTCTTCTATCAAGAAGAGAACGTATTATCATAATCTATGAGATCCTGCAGAAATACCTCAAAGCATGCTAGCGCTATATGCTATGCTACAACCCTAATTGCAATAAGTTTATTATTATTAATAATATTAATAATATTATAATAATAATTATTATTATAATAGTAAGGCCCAGAGTTCGGGCCCTTGATTTACATCCGTGATCGTTGTCTGAGAATTGCATAGGCTTTGTTGAAATATGTTGCTAACGCAGCTAGACAAAATATTTTCAAAATATTCCACAGCAGATGTATTACATAGCCAATACATTCGCTTGTACAGGCATCTGCATATTTATTGTAAAAGAATAAAAAAACCTGTATGTACACTACGCCTGAATATGTGGTCCAAGTCTTATAGCACATTCAACTTCCCGCAGAGCTACCTGAAGCTGGTGTTATGTGAGGATTTCGCTCGTTTGTTCTAAAAAGAGTTAACGGCTTAGCAGTTTTAGAGGTGGCTGCATAGAGGTGTTTTAAGCTAAGAAAAACTCGAGGCTTATAACGCATTCAACAAGCACCACCATAACTGAAACCGACTGAGTAGCTAGCAAGTATACTGCAGATCTATTGACGTTGAAAGTGATGCTAATCTCATCTCAGATGTTGTATTGCACTGATAGATTATGGTTTATAGATTCCATATGATTCATATCCTGTCACTCTTATCTGTATCACAATTATCTGTTTTAACATTTCGCGTAAATGTTGAAAAGTGATCGCCGCCATTTTGTATCCTGAAGTGTGATGGCATGTGAGTGCCAATGCATTGCATTCTTTATTATATAATAACCATCTTGTAGAATATTTTGTAACTAATTTAACTGGAAGTTGTTGCTGCTTATGGTAGCAACAACTTCCAGTCAAATTAGTTTCAAAATATTCGACAATTTACCTGTATGTTTGCTTTTTCACCACAAGGCCAAACTATAGATGCCACCTCTATGACTGAGTGCATATACAGAGGTAGACACGCTAGTTTTTTTCTGATTGGTTGAAAAGTATATCATTACAGCCATCATAGTATGTAGAAATAGATCAAGATTTAGTTACTAAATCCTGAATATTCCTTCGTTGTGGGCATGATAAAAAGCTAAAATGCCAGGGATGGATTATGTGTGGCAAATTCTGTCACCTGAATGGTTAGTATAAGATAAGGTGAACTTACCGTACTTCAGATGTTGGATTATTTTACCGACCTGTGATGCTGTCATAGCCTCAAGGTCTTAGAATGTCCTGTACAGATATTGAGGGGGTAATGAGGCGCCAAAGCGTGAGGGTGGAGTCTAATTCAAATATTGATGAAGTCATAACTCTTGGCCAATTCACCTTTCTAGAGCACCCATCCATCATATGACGTCATAATGAACCGCGTGATGTGTACAAGGACATCATAATGAATGACATCATGAATGATGTCGATAAGTACGTCACGAACGCATGTTTGAAGACGGTCTATGCGTTGTTGTACAAATTGGTTGCTTTTACTATTTAATAAATATTCTGTTGAATATTTTGAAACTAATTTGACTGGGCGCTGTTGCTGCCATAGGCAGCAGCAACATCACCCAGTCAAATTAGTTACACAGTATTCAACAGCTTCCCTGTATAGTTTTCAGGAAATTGATAGCTAGCGCATTTGGGGATCGATCAATCCCAACATGGCGAGGTGTGGGTGGAGCTTGGCTAGTGATGGGCGGGGCACAGCTAAACATGGAACGGTCCATTGCTTTGTGTTTGAGGTCAACGGATCAACTATCTAGGTCCTCTTTGTCATTGGCCAATCCTGTTTAACTAGTTCGTGTACCATGCAGGTTAATACATAGCCGATATATCTGAGAGAAAATGCTGAAAGTAGCGCTACCCAGCGGAGATTGAGAGAAAATGCAGACAGTAGCGCTAACTGGCAAATATTGAGGGTTCACATAGGGAAGCAATAACGATACATCGGACGATAAACCGCTAATTTTGTGAGATTCGGTTTCAGAAATAAGTGACTTTTCAGAAATATTCCGGGACAAGAGGCAGCCTAGTCGTCGTCATCGTCATATTCATCATCATCATCATTTTCGTCGTCAATTTCATGATGATGATAATGATGATGATGATGATGATGATGATGATGATGATGATGATAATGATGATCATCATCATCATTATCAGCAGCAGCAGATGCAGCATCAGCAGCAGCAGCAGCAGCAGCAGCAGCAGTAGCGGCAGTAGCGGCATCAGCATCATCATCATCATCATCATCATCATCAATAACACTAACAGCAGCAGCGCCGAATCCAAGAACCGAATCCGGCTAATACCATTACTTTCAACCTGCATCAGGAAATAGAATCAACCATGATATTGTTCCACGAATAGAATTCGAATGAATAATATCAGATCATTTTGGAAGCAAAAAATAGAAAGCTCCATTGGTGCAGCTGCCTCAACTGTCGCCAATGTTTGGTTCAATTGGCTAATGAACCATGTAAATGTGTATGGGTCTGTATGTTCGGAGCTCTATAGAGTCGCAATGTATTGAAGTGGGCCTGTGTGCTACTGCTATAGTTACTATTGCAGAGTGAATGGATAATTTAAAAGTTTAACATTGTAAACGCATCTGTACCTAGACCAAGGCAAAATAGCAATTGCAATCCATACATGTCCAACCCTTGGATCTCACTTCTATCAAGAAGAGAAAATATTAACATAAGCTATGAGATCCTGCAAAAATGTTTGAACCACGTTATCACAAACTGCTACGCAATTATAATACTGTTAATTATTTTATAATAATATTAATAATAATAATTAATGTTATAATAATAAGGTGAGCATTCGGAGATCCAGATGTACACCCATGAAAGCTAGTTGGGCATTGCATGCCTTTGCAGAAAATATATTGAAACCTCAGCCGGTCAAAACATTTTCAAAATATTCTCCAGCTCTGTTATTAATTAGATAAAAGCTGATTTGCACAAATACCCACCTATTCTCAGCAGAGTTACAGAAACTTGCATATGCACTATACATGGATATGTGGGCCAAGTCACCAGAAGTTCATAAAAATGTGCAGTTATGACAAAATCATAGAAAAATCGACTAGGTCACGATGTCAAGAGTTAGATATGACATATCACTCTCAATTTTTATCGCAATTAGTTCATAAATAGTGGAGGAGTAGCAATTTAAATATTTAAGCGTTAGGTGAGAGAATTGTGTCAGAGTTACCCATGGAATACTTCTCACAATGGACCTTTCCATTTTTAGCTATGCCCCGCCCATCACTAGCTAAGCTCCACCCACACCACGCCGTGTTTGGATTGATCGATCCCCGAATGCCCTAGCTATCAATTTCCTGAAAACTATACAGGGAAGCTGTTGAATATGTTGTAACTAATTAGACTGGGTGCTGTTGCTGCCATAGGCAGCAACAGCCCCCAGTCAAATTAGTTTCAAAATATTCAAAAGAATATTTATTAAATAGTAAAAGCAAACAATTTGTACAACAGCCCATAGACCGTCATCAAATATGCGTTCGTGACGTACTTATCGACGTCATTCATGACGTCATTCATTATGATGTCATTGTGCACGCCACGCAGTTCATTATGACGTCATATGATGGCTGGGTACTCTGTAAAGGTGAATTGTTGTCAATATCGGAGGCGTAGCGATTAAATTAAGGATGGGCGGTAGGGAGGTGGGGGGGGGGGGCGTGTCCGTATAACATGCACACGGCTGATGCCTCTAAAATTTAGTTCCGTAATAAATGCTGTCGGCAGTTAGCCCTGGAATATCTGCCTGTATCAATTTATATTTATCTTTAACGGAAGAGCAGCGATTAAAAAAATTTGTGGGGGGTGCGATCTACTAAAATCCACCACAGCAGTGAACCGAAAAGAGGGATCCGGAATGATGTTGGTAATTATCCCTAAAATAGGCGTGTGAAGTTTCAGACAGTTTGGAATAGAACTGAATGAGGAGTAGTAAAAAATCAAAATGTTCACATCCCCAACAACAACAACAACAACAACAACAACAACAACAACAACAACAACAACAACAACAACAACAACAACAATACCAGTTGGCACCTCATTGCAAACAAGTTGGCGACTAGTCGCAGACCGGTTGTGTATTATCTCACATATAACAACTTTGGAGATAATCTTTAGGAAGTAGCCTACACGTAAACGGCGGAAGTGACGTTTATTCTATAAATACATATTGAATTCTGCAGGATTTTTAAAGCATGGAACAATTTTCAAAGTGAAAAAGGACAGATCTTGCTGTTTTCTGTTCAGTTCTGCTACTGGAGAGGACTGAAAGTAAGAAGCGCCTTTGGGTAGAAAACTGGATACGTCGCCTTGTTCTTGAAAACTCGTCGGCGACTAGTCGCCAACTATTCGTATACCCGCTCACATATAATGACCTGACATCCTACAACTGTCGTTCAACTCGATAAAACTACATACACCTGGCCGGCGACTAGTCTGATCGTTATATGTGAGCCAGACATAAGCTGTTTTGTCAGAGTTAATGTGTGCCTTCAGAACACAAGAATATTACTCCGGTGGCGGAACAGTGGTATTCCATATTGTCTGCGCACCCTAGCCAGTATAAGACAACAGCGATTGACGTGATATAAACCGGGTCTCCAAATGACTGTCGCATCATCAAGGGTTATGGAGCTTTGTCAGCATCAACAGTTACAGCTAAATCATCGACGCTGCTGGCAATGTTGCCTAGGTCTGCTAAGCTGTAAGGGAGGTGTACACATGCAAGCTCACTGAACAGTTTACAAGCAACTACTTTCACGTTAAGTACTAATGCCAACGTCTCAGGCAGGTGTTTAAGACAATGCGTGTTTCCTGAGAGAAAAAGCCAATGCACGCGAGCACAGTGCCAGTTTTGCTCATGTCAGAGTGAGACCATAAATTGCAGTTCCTAGAGATAGAAAAAACTAACTATTATGATTGAGGTATGACGCGATCTCAGGACCGTGGCCCATAGTGTGTCAGTTTAAAGTCGTCCAACTAGAACATTGATTGCTAGAATAGAAGCACTAATACATTTTAAAATCAGAATAACCTACTGTTATGCATATGATAAAGACTGTCCAATTTCTCGACTCGTTTTTAAGAATGTGTCAATTCTTGGCAATGGTTTCAGAACAGATCGACAATGGATAGTGCCTGTGCCAAGAACTTAGATTATTATATTATGAGCAAGGGACCTGGGATTGATTCAGTCAGAACAATTACGTTTGAAAGTAGAATAATCACTGTGCAATGGAGCGTTCCAGACGAGTACGTTTAAAGACGCAACAAAGTAAGTGCCCATCTTTAGGATCCAAAAGGAGCCAAGGTGTGGATCTTAATCTGGATTTGTAATAACTCCATTTTTATAATTAGCATCAGCTAGGACCCCTCTTGTATCCGTTGACATCACTGGTTGAGATTACACACGCCTAACACCATTACAGTGCTTTTATCACGTTAGATATAGTATTACACTTTAGAAGCTTCTGTGCCATTATCTGTAACAGAGCAGTATACCAATATTGGTGAAGTTATTTTTAAATATTAATTTAGAAGTTCCACTAGGACTGTTCTAACACCTTATAGATGATATTTCGTAGGGTGATTTGTCATAGAGAAACATAAACGAAGATGAGAACTCCTCAAGTGTCATTCGCGCATTGTAGTCCGACATGTTCAATGGGGCACGGAGCCCAGTGTTACTATTCTACATCAGCGAGTCTTGTACTCGTTGTCGTAGAGTCTTCATATCATCTCATATATTCCTCAACTAATGTCATTCTATTGCTCTGTTATCCTTGGTTCGACTCAGTAGGTCTTTCAGTCCGCACTGAAATAGGACAAGTGGGCCGGTCAACATGTAACCCATCAACTGGATTCGACTGAAGCTGCAATAGTCACTGTTCTTGTAGCCCCATTTCTAGTTCGGCTCCTTGCAAAAGCTGGCATCGGTAGTCATACGATTTCATCTGCACAATTCCTTCCAAATCCATTTGGATCCAACAGGTAGTTGTTCCTAGTGTAGGCCATGACAACAATGGAACAATGAATACACGATCAGTGCAATCACGGAGCTATCCTTGCTCTGTCCTGATTGATGGACAATACAATGACATGAGACCAGCACGAGTACGGGCAACACGATGGCGATAATAGTGATGATCGTGAACTACGTACCAGCTCCGGTAAAACTCACATGGCTACCTTCAGTTCCGTCCTCAACTTCATATGTGCCATTGTCGCCACAGCCACTCAAATCGCCTCGTAGATTTCACCGGGATTGTGACCCTAGTTAGATCTGGCGATGGTTTCTTTAGTTGCGATAATGGATCTGTCCAGTTTATCCATACATGATATGACGTCATGATTAGCTTTGTGACGTATAGGATAACGTCATAATTAATGACGTCATGAATGACGTAGATAAGTGAGTCACGAATGCATAATTCATGACGGACTAAGCGTGTTTGTACAAATTATATGTTTTTACTATTTAATAAGCACAGCCATAGGCAACAACAGCACAGTTGAATTAGTTTCAAAATGTTCAACAGCTTACCTGTATAGTTTTATGGAAATTGATAGATAGGTAGCTCATGGATCGATCAACCCCAACATAAGCGATGTGTGGGTGAAGCTTAGCTGGATATGTCGGGGCATGGCTAAACCCAATCGCACGGAACAGAAACGCCTTCTCCATGGAAAGCTGAACTCCGTGGGTCATCTCCTGCATCTCAGTTGGCTTTTATCGCGACGGTGATTGATTAATTGGTTTTCTGGGTACTAGCCTGGCCATCTCAGCTAGCTTGGTTCTTAAAGGTGTATATTCACACCAGAATGCCGGAAAATACAATTGTCAAAATTGTGTACATTTAGAGACTTAGATTGTGTGGCTAGATGTAATGAAACAAAATCCATCTTAACATATGTATGCTTTCATTATGTATAACAATTTGAGTTTCGAAATGCATAAAATTTAAATAGTTTTATCTTAGAGCACGCTGGTATGAATGTAAACGTTTAACTGCATATCCCAAATCTTAGCTTTAAATACCGACAATTCCGAAGAAAACCAATATCCGTCCAAGCACGTCTGTTGCACCTTATGTTGTCTTCGCACTAGAGAGTTAATCCTGAATAACGCCATACGCCACTTTGTCTTCCATACTGCAACTACAATACTAACTGACTACAGCTCTATACGAATTACTGACTATGTGACTCTCACTCTCTCTCACTCTCCCTTTCTCTTCCCCTTCCCCTCTCACGTTCTGTTTGTCTATCGACCCCACCTCTCTCATACTCTCTCTCTCTCCCCGGCTCCCCCCTCTCTCTCTCTTTCTCTCCACCCCACCCCACCCCACCACCCCTCTCTCTCTCTCTCTCTCTCTCTCTCTCTCTCTCTCTAACTCACTCACCCCACCCCCCTTCTCTCTCTCTCTCTCCGCCTCAGTGAAGTTGTTAATGTTATCATAGCATTGTGCGTTGTAGGCTGACGATTCCTTAATGGTAATTTGGCCCCAACCCACACCCAACACAGCCATCATTACCAGGACCCTACCTCACAACTCATACCCTACATCAACATGCAAGTATGCACTCGGGAATGTTATACTTTATTTTGACATCAGCTGAACTGACTAAGTGATAATTTGTTGAGGTGTTGTTTTTTTCTCTCTTCTTAACAGATGCACCGACATTGTCAGATGCGTCGGCAACAAATCTTGAATGTGACCTGACAGAATATACCTTAAAATGTAGCAGTCTAACTGCCTCATTCGCTACTATTAGTCCAGGAGCTAAAGCTAGGTCAGAATCGTGACCTAGCACACCCAGTATTCGGAAGGACTGACACTTGCTGTGGCTTGGGGGACATGTCCCACACATTTTAAGCCCTGTTGTACAAACAAATTGTGGTAGCACTAATTAGTTATCCTGATTTATTTGCATAGGGGGTCTAGGCTTTGGCTGTATCCACAGTGCACAACGATATAAGCATGATTGTGTCATAACTCAAAGTAATATCGTATTAGATTCACCATATATGATATTTAGACGGATATCGACCTAACATATATCCAACATACATTTTGCATGCATATACCAAAGGCGAGGGTGAAATGGGAAGGTTATATTTTATGTATGTATACTAACTCCATCATAGAATCTGTATATCCAGCTGTACCACTGTTGACAAAGCACCCAGGTAATGGTGGCTGGAATGAGACAGATGGATGAAGCAGCATTGACGACTTAGACGCACTGCAAGAAAATTTCAAAGAGGTGTGTATGTACGTGAATAAATTGCAACAGCTGTTCAAATCCTTTAAAGTTGAGTCAAGCTCGAAATCACACCTGTTCGCATTTTGGAACTCATATATTCATATGGTAGAGCTGCTGCTTGGATTCATAAGAGCTGAGAGAACTGGAGATTGGAAGGCACACCTATCTGCTACTGCTGCTATGGCGCCATATTTCTACAGCATGGACAGAACCAATTATGCAAGATGGCTGCCAATATATCTTGCGGACATGAAGATGCTTCCAAGTACACATCCCCATGTACATGAACAATTCTTGAATGGAAATCATTCCGTAAGTCGCTCAGACCATCCATTCAATCAAGTGTGAACAGATATGGCCTTAGAGCAATCGATTAATTTGGATTCCAAAAAGCGAGGTGGTATTATTGGAAAAACACAAAAGCCAGGAGCTCTGGAGAGGTGGTTTTTAACTAGCCACGAGAGGGCAGCCATAACAACGGTCACAAAGCAAATGTGTGGGTTACAAGATAGTCACATGTTTGGAGTACATAAGGAAATGGGGACTAATCGAATGAACAGGGATGAAACCGATGTGCAGAAGATACTTTCGATGTTCTCATCAGATATAATGACCAATCCCTTTAATATTGCGGAAAACGACGACAGCGAGTGTCTTCCGCTTGTAAACATTGCAACTGGCGTGGTATTGCCTAGTGAAATCCCCAAGAGACTTGTTTCCGCCTGTGACATTGGTAAGGAGATTATGGAAAATTTTGTTCAGGAGCGGCTGGACACTAACACGAGAAGCTTTTGGGACACGTTGCCACACTTAAAACTTAAAACATTTGCCAGCCTAGCACAGAAGAAAAAACTCAAAACAAATGATGAAAAAATTCACAATGTGAGATCTGACCGCAAACTATTTGGTCGATTAATTATTGCCGCAAGGTCCAGAGATGTTGATTTAAAACTAGTGATGACGTATGAACTGTCTGCTGTTCCACTATCATTGTCACATACGGATGGGACTCTAAGAAAGAATGTGAAAAGTGTTTTGTTAAGTGAACTAGAAAACGAAGTAAATGTTGATGGACGGCTTCCACCTGTTGACAAGACAGGCGCAACAGCTTATGTAGTAGATGGCATGGCAATTGTGCAAATGGTTAAAACTGGAGGTACGTCTAAATTTGGAGAATTGGCTGATAAATACTGGCACATCTTTACAGTTACACTGAATCAAGAAGACTGCAACAGAGTAGATATAGTTTTTGACAGATATGATAGACTGGAATCTCTCAAAGCGGAAGAGCGGCTAAAACGTGGGTCATCAACAGCATTGGAAGTAAAGATTGCTGGACAAAATACTCCCGTTCCAAAGCAATGGACCAAGTACATCAGCAATCCAAGCAACAAAAGTAACCTGGTTGCATTTCTCAGCAAGCGGTGGCGTGATACTGGTCCAAATATGCTATCTGCCGACAATTGCGTCATTCTTGCTGGTGGCTTTAACGATGGAATGGATGTTGTTGTCATTTCAGCGAACAATTCGTCGTATTTGGAAGATCTTCGATCAGATCACGAGGAAGCAGATACGCGTATGATGTTGCATGCGCTACATGCTTCAAAAGACCAAATGCGTGTTGTTATACAGTCTCCTGATACAGACGTGGCAGTACTTAGTATATATACGTATCGTTCGCTTCACTGTTCTGAACTATGGTTCCGTACGGGCACAAAGGACAAATTGCGATACATACCAATACATACAGTTGCTCAAGTACTGGGCCCAGCTATCTGTTTGTCTTTGCCTGGGTTTCATTCTCTTACAGGTTGTGATAGCACTAGTGCATTATTTGGAGTCGCTAAGAGAAAAGCATTCAATCTCTTAAAGTCATCTGAATGTCATCAGCTTAACTTAGCCCAACTCGGCGAACATGTTGACTTATCACCGAATACTGCAATTCTATGTGAGAAATTTGTCTGTGAGTTGTATACCACCAGGGATGTGGAAAAGACAGCTGATGAAACCCGTTATTGGCTCTTTTGTCAAAAGAGACAAAGAAATGAAAATCTTCCACCTACATCGAATAGTCTAAAGCATCACACCGAAAGGGCCAATTTTCAAGCTCTTGTTTGGAGACGTTCATTGCAAGCTGTTCAGAACCTTCCATCTCCAAATGGACATGGCTGGAGTATAGTGGATGGTCTACTCAAGCCTGTTCTAATGTCAAAGGATCCTGCTCCATTTGGATTAATTGAACTCACATCATGTAGATGTCAAAAGTCTGCCTGCAAAAGAACAGATCTCTGTCAATGCAAGGCTAACAATCTACTCTGCACTGAAGCATGCCTTTGTATGGGAGGTGAAATGTGTGACAATGTTCAGCATACAATTGTCGAAGATGACTCTGACACGGATGAGTAACATTCTCTCATTTGCTCACGTGATAAATATGTCCTGCCAGCTTGTGTAGACATGCACTGCATGTCAGTTAAAAGTGTAATTATGAAAAATGTAGAAAACATGGGCATTGTTGTAGCTAAGGTATTGCTAGTCACAAGAAGACATAAGTGCCCCAATATGTACAAAGCAACATACGGGTGTCTTAAACGAGGTTGATTATGTATAAATCTGCGATATACGATCACTCCTTTCCATTTTGGTTAAGATTGTATTGATATAACATGCGCTTAAGTTTGTGAAAAATTTACCATTGTGAAAATTGTTTGAGAGCTACATTCAACACCTATTGTAAATGGGCTTCTCACGGGTTAGCGATACCACAATTTTCTTGTACAACACGGCTCAGAATATACCCAAGACATCGGTCTAGCATAATATAGAGACAAACCTTCTGAATACTGGGTGTGCTACGAAACCATTCTTCTAGACCCCTTTTGAAAATTGGCTCCCGGACTAAGAGAACCACCATACTAATTTACACGGAATGAAGTCATCATATGCTAAGATTCACTTCGCTTCAACACATCACGCACACAATTCAAGCCTCCAATAGCACTGGAAGATTTTATGCATTTGGCGTAAAGTACTAATTCTCTGCATTAATTTGAGACCAAGAGCACAATTGTATGTCAACAAATAAAAAGGATATCCTCAATTTAAATTGCTAAAGTAACCAGTAGATAGAGGCGCCATTTTGGACAAGCGGCTGACGTCACCGACATGCCTAGTCGCTTTGCCAGATCGAGGATAGCCATAACCAGGAGAGGTAAATCTTGCATATCGTCGATAATTAGCGTACTGGCTAAACAACTGACACTTTGCCACAGCGTTTGGAGGAAATTAAAGTGCAATTAGAAGCCCGATGATCGCACCAGTCATTGTAGTGCTAAATTGTCAAAAATTGTCTTCTTATGGGCAATTTCTATTTTAAAATAAACATTGAAGCGTTATTCCAGGAGCGTGTTTGCAATCAACCAGCTACAACAAATTCTTGAAAAATATGTTAGTTGAATAAATGTTGTAAGTAATTTATCTGAAAGCTGTTGCTATTGCAACTTTTGCTTCCAGTCAAATTCCAGTTTCAAAATATTCAACAGGCAGTAAATATGGGTCAACATTTTAAAATTTGGGATCAATTAGTTAACCCTTTCAAGGACAGAAAAGCAGAAAGCTTAAAATTTACCCTGCATAGGCCTATTGTGTGAAACTAATTAGTTTGGAAGCTACTGCAACATAATTCCAGGAAAATTTAATTCAGAATATTCAACACTCAGCATAGTTATTTTAAAATTGGAAATAAACGTTGTAAATGATTAATAACGCTGGATTTCAATAGTGTGAAAGCATTAAATTACTAATTATATCTAGCGTACACTTGTCATTATTTACTAGCTGTCACCTACTATCGTCTACGAAGTAAGCCGCTAAGCGATTGCCTATAATTGACCGACCGGACAATCAGCGACATCGATTCATTTTGGTTTGCAAATCCCATTTTACAATTGATGCAAGCAAATACTGACGTTAATTGTCAAGCTTGATTCTGTTATATCAATATTAAGTACCGTGCCTGTTGTTTTGAAATGCATGACACATTATTTTAAAATTATACAGACTATATGTTCTAAACTTAATTGTGGAAGATATCCATCCGGTGCCGATGTTATGAAGCCATCTTTCAGTTAGCCCCTTTTTATGTGGATGCTTCTGTGGATCCGGTATCTGAAAATGTGAATTGCCGTACCCTTTCCATGATAGTTTCTATTACTGCAAGCCCATACTTGACATGCGGACATGTTGCGATTTAACCATCTCATGCCAGCACTGGCCTCGGCAATTGTCAAGTTGAGGATGCAGGTCAAGAGAAGGCTATTTTTGAGAATTTACAACTAAAACGACTGTCTCAGTAACCGAACCAGCTATTCCAGTGGTCAACTTTCAAAAATAGTCTTCGCTTGGCTTGCAAATGGCAATTCAATACGGAAATAATCTGATTTTCCTGATAAAATTTGATCATTAAAGGGTTAATTAATATTCGGCCTTCATAACGCGAAGTAAACAGGTAAATGTAAAAGCGCTGGCAATATTTTGCTGGTGTGTCGTTGACGTCATAATCTCGCGGTTTCTCGCTCTCGTTGCGAGAAAATGGATGCGCCGGAGGAGTCACGTTTTCGAGCGTTTTGGACATATTCATTTTATTATTTCTCGGCAATGGAACTGTGTATTTTATATTTTTTTGCGGCAACTATTTCGGATTATTGTATATTTTTAGTTGACTTATTCTCGATTTTCACTGGAATTTCCCTTTAAGGAGAGCACACTTTGTAAATTGGCATCAGAGACTACATAGAATTTTAGTTAATATAAAAGTTGCAACACTTTCCATTTCCGTTTCTTTTCGTATATACTTATATACAGATTTTCTACTCGCAAACATATATGACTATATTTACACACGGAATATTCTGTGTCGCATCGTAAAACGCTTATAGCAATATTTACACATTTTATAGACCTACATAGAGTATACTTGATAGTTGCTGAAAATGCAGAAACGGAATAAAAATAATGTATGTTACAAATTAGGCAAATGACTGTTCAACTGTAACAGTAATCATATATTATCCATAAAACCCAAAATCCGCAAGGCATCTAACACATTACTGCGTAAAATGTTCACATTTGCAAACAACACTTTTGGCAAGTCATTAGATCAGTACACTCGTTCGCGCTTTGATAAATACATATCGATGAGAGCTTTTAGTGCAAAAATCTGATCAGTTGGGGAATAACCTGCTCTGAACCCTGCCTTTCCTCGCTAATTAGTTGAATGGACTCGGCATACTTTGTCAATCTGTTATTAATTATAGTGGTAAATAGCTTGCAAAACAGCTGAGAAGACTGATGCCCCTATAGTTTTCGGGGTCCGATGTGGGGCCTTTATTTTTATATAGAGGTAAAATAATACGTTTGGTCCATTCCTCCGGAATATGACCCGAAACTAGAATTACATTAAAAACTTTGGTATATACTTGTTGCATAGATTCCTGTTAAGATTTTAATAATTCATTGATTAGTTGGTCTGTTCCACAAGCTTCGTTGATTTTAAGTTGCTTGATAGCGATGAATACCTCCTCTTCCATGAACGGGTTATATATAAGGTCATGACCACTTAAAGTTGCTAGCAGGGGATAATCAATTTGGACATCTTCTTCTGCCATTTCGTTTAGGTGTTTAAAGTGATCGACTAACTTATCTAGTGCGAGTTCCGGTTGTTTTGTGTGGGATTACTTTGATAGCGCGTTTAAAATATTGCAAATTGACTTAATTTCGAGCATTTTTATGTTGCACATTTTGACCGCGAAAGTTTTGAAATATAGCTTATACTGCCTATGTAGATCTCCTTTATAATCTTTACTCGCAACTCGTTCTTGTTCCTTATTAGCATCTGTCTTTATTTTAAGATATTCCAGTTTTGTTTTATACAATCGTCTTCTTTTGTTTTTGCAAGCTTGAGTAAATCACGGATTATCCGTTTGCTTAGTCCGATTCAGTGTGTTAGCTACTTGGTTCTGGCCCCTAGTCGCCTTCCCTGTATTAGTTAGTATTGAAGTGATATGCGCAACAATATTGTTAACGTTTACCGCGTCGATTTCTGCTTCAGAAACTAACAGATCAAGGCACTGAATGATAGCTTCTACGTCAATGGGGGTCTCTTTTATCTAAGAAGACATTCGCATTGTTCGCTTGCCATTTAGTTCTTGATTGCGAAAAACAACTGTCCTTTTCCCGGCTGCACCTACTCCCTACTTATCGGTTTAGATTCGACTTAAAAACAATATTTGCAGGGTTATGGATATCAGACATTATTTCCTTAAATTCAAAGATTTCAAAATTATGTGTGCCCGAGGAACGGAGTCACCCTTGTAGGTCCAAGGTCAAGAGCTTTAGTGAAAACGGGCCTTTTAATGCAAAAACTCATGCAATTCTCGCATAAAGACCATATCATACAGAATCGCTTATACCTTTCATGACTAAATTTTGTCACAAATCTAATCATTTGCTTATTGTAGGCCAATTGAAGACCAATTCTTTAAAAGGTACCACTGGAATGGCTGGCTCGGTTATCGATCCAGTCATCCCAGTGGTAAATCTTTAAAAATATTCTTAACTTGGCCTGCAAATAGACATTTATCAAGATTACTGCAGAGGTCGGTTTTGGCCGGCTTCGTCATAAAACGTTTACAATAAGTTAATGAAACTTCCCAAGTGGCTTCTTCATGACGGGTAAATGTGCCTTTTGAAGTATTCACTTTTATAGGTCCAAGATTTGGGTTGAAAATGGCTTTTCAATGCAAAATCTCGCAATTGTTGTGAATTCTCTAGTAAACACCATATCACACAGTAACGTGTAAGATATTTTAATGAAATTTGACATATGCCTATATTATTATTATTATTATTATTATTATTATTATTATTATTATTATTATTATTATTATTAAGATGCTGGCTCCAGTCATGTGATGGGCTCTGCTTTCGTGATGATAATTTCACTTTTACTCGCCGCTTGGAGAGGGTTCAACTGAACACGAGCTATCTCCCTCCCAGATTGAAATAGGTGTGCTAACAACACACAAAATGAAATTACTATTACAGAAATCCTTTAACACTACGGCATTCTTATTCAAAATATTCTAGCGAGGCTGTCTTGACATGGTTTCATCCGTCTTTGAAACAATGCTTAAAGGGAAACACATTATGTTGTGTTTAGAAATATTTGATGCCACTTATGTGGTTTCAAAATTAGAAAGGTTGCATGAGGTAGAGATGACTTATTTCTAACTATCATCTTCAGTTTATGGGGAAACAATGTGGAGGTGTGGTGGTTGAGGTGGTGGTGGTGGTGGTGCTGGTGGTGGTGGTTGTTGTTGCTGTGGTTGTTGTTGTTGTTGTTGTTGTTGTTGCTGCTGCTGTTGTTGCTGCTGTTGTTGCTGCTGCTGTTGTTGCTAGCGGTGGTGGTAGTTGTGCTTGTGGTGCTGGTGCTAGTGGTGGCGGTGTGTTGATGGTTGTTGTTGTTGTTGTGTTGTTGTTGTTGTTGGTGGTGGTGGTGGTGGTGGTGGTGGTGGTGGTGGTGGTGGTGGTGGTGTTGGTGTTGGCGTTGGTGTTGGTGGTGATGGTGGTGGTGTTGGATTTGTTGTTGTTTTTTATGGTGGTGGTGTTGTGTTTTGCGCCTGCAGTAATTTGGTAACATGCTGTGGTTGCAATATTTCCTTCTTATGAGGCCACTGTTTGTTGTCCTCAGCGAGAGTCCTTCGCTCCATCCCTCCCTCCCTCCCTGTTACCACTATAAAGCATTGGCAATGCTTTACTAATGCGACCCGCATCATATAACAATGTCCGCTGGCTGATAAAGAGGAATTTCAGAAATGGGCATACCCTGACACGAATTCCAAAATTTTAGTTTAAAATGCGAGATCTCGCGAGATTCCATTTGACTAGTACACGTGTATATTAAGCCTTCACGAAGAATCCGGCCAAAGCCGGCCTCTATAGTCGTCGTAGGGAATGTCCATTTGCCGGCCAAGAGAAGACTATTTTTAAATTTTTACCACTGGAATGACTGGCTCGATAACCGAGCCAGTCATTCCAGTGGCAAATTTTCAAAAATAGTCTTCTCTTGGCCTGCAAATGGCCATTCTATAAGTAAATATTTTTAATTTTTGAACAAACTTAGTCATTAAAGGGTTAACTGAACGCGAAAATGGCAACTTGAAAATAGCATTTAAGAACACACATCGGGTTCTAGTCAGCAGTTAATGGCATGCCATGTGCCTCAAAATAACATAAAACTGTTTCACAGATTCATAGCATTAATATTTGTTCTTTATTGCATATTTATTTACAAAATTATTTAGAATCCCATATTTACACTTTTATATTTACAATACCGGTTATAAAATATACAATAAACTTAGAATGGTTGACTAAATTGCGGCACAATTTAAATGTAAGTTTTTTAAATTAATCATAATTATTCAATGTATATTCCTTCTAGACTTCTTATAGTGCAGACCTGTATGTAGCCCCTCCCTACGTTTTGTACTAGCGGGATATTTGGTGATATTCATACCACATTGGAGACATTTTTTTTATTTCGTGATTGTCACCAATTGGATGCTATTTCTGTTAAATTTCTCTTTAATGACATTAGTGTATTAGCTCAGTTTATCACAGCCTATACTGCTCTTTCTGAGTGGGATACAATTCCAATGGCGCGATCTGGTATGTCACTCAATAATATGACGTCATAATAAAATACGTCACAAGTAGACTGATCTCTCAATCATAATGCGTAATGAATTAGGTATCTAACATCCGTCAAGTGTACGAACTGTATGTCTTTACTCTTTAATAAATATTCTCTTAATGTAATTTGAAAGGGAGCTGTTGATGCCATAGCCAGCCACATTAACGAGTCAAATTAGTTTCAAAATATTCAACAACTTACCTGTATAGTTACCTTGAAATTTGGATTCTGGGAAGTCAGGGTTCAAAGTATATAAATTGATGCCAGCACGTGGAAAAAAAGTGGACGAGGATTAGCTAGAAATTGGCTGGGCATGGCTTAAAAATGATTCCTCTATTGATCCACACCAATGAAATGGAATAGAATCGATCGCGCAGAAACCCTGATCCATCCATCACTGCTGAAGTACCTACCTATTCAATTCCTTCCCGCGAGCTCACAGTTTCCAAGGCTTAGCGCCTTAATGTCTAAATTTGGTCAAGAAAATCCAAAATTTCCTTATTGAATGCCCAATGGCAGGCGATGGGAAGACTATTTTTGAGAATCTACCACTGGAATGGCTGGCTCGGTTACCGAGCCAGTCATTCCAGTGGTAAATTTTCAAAAATAGTCTTCACTTTGCCGGCAAATGAGCACGCAAAATGAGCACGGTTCGAGGCCGGTTATGGCCGGAATCGGCATGAAAGGGTTAATATGAACGTACTATTGCTATGCAAGACCTAAGCGTGTATATTATTATTGTGCTTGTAATATATAACTAACGACATATACCTTACCGCCTCTGTAACAGTCTAGTTGTTTACTTCCGCAGAGCACAGGCTTCCTGCAGCTAGCGTAAAATAAACAGATTTTAAACTACTGTGTTATATGTAAAATAGCTCCGCTGCCATAAATATTGCAAATGAAATGAAATGAAATGAAAAGTAGTGGTACTGAACGAAATTACACGTTTTGACCATATAGGGATCTACAATGTAACATATAACGTTGGCATAACATAACAGTTTAACTAGAATTTACAGAAACAAAAACATAATTCGAACGAACATGAAATTACATAATATATACAGTCAGCCTTCTGCGACTAGCCACATTGTTCTGGAAGCAAGAGGATGGCGCTTCTCTAAGACAGGTGGTCCGAATGCCACCTGTCTAAAATACGCACAGTTGCTAATGGAGGGATCCAATCTGTCACCCAAGTAATTGACGTCATATTAAATTACTTTATTAGAGGGCTAATGTCATAATCATTAGGTTAACCCTTTCATGCATGTAATAACCGTTACCCCGATATCCTATTGTAATAGACTGGGAGAAATAAAATGGACTTGAACTTGACCTTGGCTTAAGTAAAGATCAGAGAAATAAGTAAAGAAATCACAACAAAAGGCAAACAAGCGATGCAGATAAGTTATAGTCTCTCGGTCTTTATGGTCATGCCCGCTAAACACATTAGGATTTTAATCTTTGTTTCAAAGTGTTAACATCGTTTCAAGCGCATGTACATTCTGGGCGGGACCTAGCGAGAAATGGGCGAGGCATAGCTAGGAATAGGCGCATCGATACAGGTTCTAACACCAACCTGAGTTGCATAATTATACAGTACAAACTGTTTGAACCGCACCGCATGGACGATCCGAATGCGTTCACTTAAACCTTTCAGCGGTCTTTTGACATGTCCATTTGTAGACCAAGAGCAGACTATTTTTTTAATTTTACCACTCGAATACCTGGTTTGATAAACGAGCCAGTCATTCAAGTGATACATTTTCAAAAATAGTCTTCTCTTGGCCTACAAATGGATATCCAATAAGCAAATATTGACTTATTTACAAAATTTTGCCATTAAAGGATTAAGGTGGGTGGTTACGTAGTACAGAAAACTTGCTCTCATACATAGAATTAAGGGTCAATAGATGGCTGTCGGCTCATTCAGATTGGTGGTATAACGACCACACATCTTAAAGTTTCTTGTGTCAAATTAACCATTTCATGTCCGGCAAAGATACTTCTTCAGTGGTCTTTAGCAATGACCATTTACACGGAAGGAGAGGAGTGTCTTTGAAAATGTATCACTGCAATGACTCGAGCTAGTCATTCCAGTGGTAAACCTTAAAAAACCGTGCTCACTTGACCTGCAGATGGACACTGCTTGACCGAAAATTTAGCTTTTCATGATTTTTAAACAATTAATAGCCAGACACATCAAGCACGACATCTGCAAAGGATTTGAGGAATGTTCATTTGCTGGACAACAGATCGCTATTTCTTGTACACTTTAGTGGTAAATTTACAAAAAGATAATCTTCCCATGCTCTGCAAAAATTAAAATTTTCTTAAAAATGTTGTCATTATCTTGACCATTAAATAGTTATTTGATATTGGTATCATTTCTTCGTGCTACGGGATACTGTAGACACACGAATGCTTAAGGAACACCGACATTTGACCACAAAGGTCATAGTTAATCATCATTAACTGTATTGCAGGTTATTAATGATAGCACACGAGTTATAACATTTTTAGAACTGGTATTCATGGACCACTCCATGTTTGTCCATGATCTAAGGATGCCAGAAGAGACACCAGCACAAAGAGCCTTGGAATTCGCCCTACTCGGAGCCAGCAAATACAAAGCCAGGAGAGGACGTCATTGCATAAATCTGCTAAGCGTGCTACGAGGTGACCTCAACAAAGCAGGACTCGTTGCACTCAAGTCAGGAATGGACCTGAGGAAGCTAAGGATTTCGGCTGAGGACAAGACACAGTGGGAAAAAGCAAAGAAGGACTGATTGCAGCTGTAGGGTGTTTGCAGCAGCAGAATACAGTACATCAAATATATCCATGAATTGCAATGAAGGTGCAACAATGGGTGTGTTAACCCTAAAAATGAAAATGAAAAGAATCTGATATTTAACAACATTTTCCGTGCATTGAAATCGATTTAAAACATTGAACATGGAATTCCCCGAATCCAAATACAGTAACTGTACAGGAAAGCTGGTGAATATCTTGAAACTAATTTGACTGGGGGCTGCTGCTGCGTATGGCAACAGCTCCACGTCCAATTACTTTAAATAGTCTCAAAATATCGACAGAATGTGTATTTAAATCGTAAGTTCACCAAAATTTACAATTAGTACAATAGTTACCAACTTTGAGGGATTATGACGTCAGCTAAATAGTGGCATAATGGATGAATCCGGGTTTTAGCCATGCCTCGCCCGCTCCTAGCTATGCTACACCCATGCTTTGTCGGCGCCCATGCACGCTCTGAGCCTCAAATTCCATAAAACTATGCAGGAAAACTGTTGAATATGCCAAAGGTAGTAATAGTAGGCCTACCTAGTAAAACTAGTTTCAAAATATTCAACAGAATGTTTACTAAATAGTAAATACATACATTTTGTACAACCTGATGGACTATAAAGCTTTTATAACTGTCTTAAATGATTATGACGTCAGCCTATATGTTAACGTAGTTGATTATGACGTCATATGATTGATTAATAGATTGGATTCATATATAACGTCAGATACAACAACTCATAGTCCGCCTTCAGCTATCAGTTCGTGACGTACTTGTTGACGTGTTTCATGACGTCATTGATTATGATGTCATTCTACATGCCACGTTGTTAATTATGACGTCATATGCTGGAGGGATAGGTGGAAAGGGCTATTACATCTGCGGAGGATCCCGGATCACCTGTCTACGGAAGGGTGACACGCTGCAATATCCTGCATTCTGAGTGATAAATAACATCATTATTTAGCTGTTACTGGTACAATTAATTTTCAATAAAATTTGGACAGAAATCTAACAAGTCGCTTGTTGCAATAATTCTCACTGATCACTCCTTAATCAATATAGTTTTCTCTTCAAAGCACAGCACTACATTTTGGTGGCGGCCCTTATAGCAATTTTCAAATCTGATTTTGGGCATGGATCCTGGGCAACTGCCCAGTCCTAAATCCGGCCCTGCACTCATATGATGTCACATCTCTAGGATTTGTTGAAGAAAATTGTTGAATAGACGGATCCTATCTGTCACTCCGGTATATGGCGTCATAAACAATTATGTCACCTGTTAGTCGACGTCTTCGTCGTGATACCGGTTTATAGCTACGCTATGAAGCTAAAGTCTTTGACGGATTCGCAATTTAAGAAGCATGTTGTTTAATATGTTGAAACTAATTTGATTCCAGCAGACGTAAATGTGTGCGGATATTCCCTAGAATTGGGCGTGGCATGGCGTTGACGATTTAAGCGAAATCTCACCTTGTCTTATGCTAACCATTCAGATGATAGAATTTGCCACACATATAATCTTTCCGTGACATTTTATCTTCTTATCATGCCGACAACAAAAGATATGCAGGCTTTAGTAACTAAATGGTGATACATCTCTACAGCCTATGATGGTAGTCATAATTTATTGTTCAACCAATCAGAAAAAGGCTAGCGTGGTACATATGCGTAGTCATAGAGGTGTCAGCTATTGTTTGAGGAGGCGGTAGAAAAAAAAAATAATAATAATAAATAAAATAAAAAATAATAAAAAAAAAAAAAAAAAAAAAAAAAGGAAAAAAAGGAGGAGGTAACTCCGGCGGTAACGAGCCGAGCTGTGAAACTGGTGGGAGGGGGGTGGGGTTTGACCCTGGGATCGTGTCTCCGTTCGGCCAACTGACGATCGCTGGAAACATAGGCAATCTCCTTCACTCCTCGTCGCCCGTCTCCACCCAGGAGTATAAATGGATACCAGTGTAAAAACTGGGGAAATAAAAACCGGCCTAAAATGGCGTGAATGGGACATGGAATCAGGGACTCGATAGACGCCAACCAAACCGATATTTTATCAGCTATTGTTTGGAAATGTGTATTAAAAGCAATCATACGCGTAAACTGTTAAATATTTTGAAACTAAGATGACTGCAAGTTGTTGCTGCCATCTATATACCAAAATATACAACTGGATGAGTATTACATAATAAAGAAAGCAATACATTGGCACTTACACGACATCACACACTATCGCTTGAGGAGACAAAATGGTAGCGATCACTGTTCAACGTTTACGGGATATTACAAAGCAGATAATTATGATACCGATAAGGGAATGTGATAGGATATGGATGATATGGAATCTATAAACCATAATCTATCCGTACAATAAAACATTTAAGATGGAATAAGCATCCTTTTAAAAATTTGTAATATGCAAAGCGTTGAAAGCGTCATTAGAGCAGAATTATAAGATCACGTAATATTTACAAATCTATATTATTCCGCCGTTATGATAAGGAATCGCACTGTCTGTTATGCTGATGCACTTGATTGACTGATATGCCGCGAACGTTAACATTTTCTCTCTTGGCGAAAAGTCTGCTTCAGAGAATACAAAATCCCATGCCATATGCACTGTGTAATTAATATAAAAGAAAACTGACCAATAAAACACACTTCTATGCAAACCGAAGTTTGTTTGGTATCATGTACGATCGCAATAGAAATTTACGCAAGTAAGATGTTTCTAAGCTTTACATTTATCATTGTAATCTTAGTAGTCCTATTTGAAGGCACTCATACAGGTAAGATGCTGAATATTTGAAATCGTCCACAAATATATAGATATAATAAGCTCTTGAATATTTTGAACCTAACCTAGCAGCAACAGTCTCCATTCATAGAAGCCTTAGAAAAGTCGACATAGTATTAGTTACACAATACAATTGGCGTTTCAAGTTTTAGCTACGATACGCCCATCTGTAGCTAAGCTCCACCCACACCTCGCTCCTGTTGGGATCGACCGGTCCCTGAACTCCCTGACTATCAATTTCCAGAAAATTTTACAGGTAAGCTGTTAAATATTTTAAAACTAATTAACCCATTGGCTGTCGTTGCCTATGGCAGTAATAACTCCCAGTTAAATTAGTTTCAGAATATTTAACCGCATGCTTATCAACTTATAAATTCATCAAAAACAGACAATTCGCACACTTTATGCCAGAATGGTCCTTTCCACTTTTAGCTATGTCGAGCCCATCACTAGCTAAGGTCCACCCACACCTCGCCGTGTTGGGATTGATCGATCCCCAAATGCCCTAGCTATCAATTTCCTGAAAACTATGCAACTGTCCAGCTGTTGAATATTTTGTAACTAATTTGACTGGGTACTGTTGCTGCCTATGGCAGCAACAGCGCCCATTCAAATTAGTTGCAAAATATTCAACAGAATATTTATTAAATAGTAAAAGCAAACAATTTGTACAACAACACATAGACCGTCTTCAAATATGCGTTCGTGACGTACTTATCGACGTCATTCATGGCGTTATTCATTATGATGTCAGTGTACACATCACGCAGTTCATTATGACATCATATGATGGGTGGGTACTCTGGAAAGGTGAATTTCCAGTTTTCACCACAGAGTTATACGTCATAATAACGGTGGTGTCAGATTATTAGTGATATAGCCGATTGTGGCATCAGGATACTTGCGTGGCAGATCGAAACCGTCCATTTTGAGATTCTATTAATGATTCAGATACAAGGCCGAACTTAAAGGATAACTAATCCCATCTCTTGATAGCTATCCAGGTGATCTAACACGCCGGTCATAAACTATCCAGGTCATTTTAAACCTTTTATCACGCCGCTAAGGAAAGATATTCAGGATTTAGTTGGTACATTTCTACACCCTATGATGGCTGTCATGATTTACTTTTCAACCAATCAGAAAAACCCTAGTGTGTCTGCCTTGGTTTATACGCTCAGTCATAGAGGCGCCAGCTATAGTTTGGCAATGTGGTATAAAAGCAATCCTACAGGTAAGCTGTTGAATATTTTGAAACCAATTTGATTAGAAGTTGTTGCTGCCATAGGCAGGAACAACTTCCAGTCAAATTAGTTTCAAAATATTCAATGAGATGAGCATTACATAATAAAGAATGTGATGCATTTGAGCTTACATGACATCACACACAATAGCTTGAGGAAACAAAATGGTGTCGATCACTGTTCAACATTTACTCAATATTACAAAACAGATAATTGTGCTACAGATCAGGGAATGTGACAGGATATGAATGATATGGAATCTATAAACCATATTCTATCGGTGCAATACAACATTTGAGATGAGGTTATCATCGCTTTAAGGCAGTGCAATGAGTGCGTTTGCACAGAGCCCCAAAATTTCCAGCGCCCCGAAAAAGGTGACAAAAATAGATTTCTTTTCTTAATCTGTAGGGCGTATGTATAACTGTGAGTTACATGTATAGTGGGTATGCCTATAGTACAGCTCATAAACAAGTTAGAGTGTTTCCAAAAGAGAAAAATTTTGAACACGATGTAAAACATTTTCCGTTGAATATATTTAACATAATTGGATTCAAATCCAATTGTGCTCAACATATTCAGCGGTATTCTTTTTGTTTTGCGCCTGGAACATGTAGTGTATATGACTGATGTGACCAAATCCCACACACCCCTATGACCCCAGAGGCCCCTCTGGAAGTATTATATTTGAAACATGACCCTAGCTTTCTCCCTATCTTAACGGCAGTTCTGAGGGCCACGGATACGATTTTTTTAGAAACTTTGCAAAGGCCACCCTGAGTTCAAATTTCGGCCCTATTCAGATATATACATAGGGAATAGATTCTGTTAGCAAATATCACACCCGCTACCATGTGTACAATTGTCATCATTTAGCTGAAGTATAGCACCAAGTTAAAGTAGACTCAACTTAAGCAGTCGAATCCCCTGTTATCTGATCGCGATTATAATATACAGATTCCTCCGGAACAGGTAAGGTTGGGTCCGTTGCAATGGCTAGAACTCCATCATCGAAATATCCCGGATTGACAATCCCATGATCGTCTGCTTCCAGATCATGCCCCGTGTAAACCTCGCTGTACAGCGGATCAATAATGGGTGGCTGAGTTTCGGTCGCTTCTCTACCAATCTGCACGTTCTCTTTATCATAATACACGTAATCTGTTATTCCACCATTTGCAGTTGTACCGTTTGAATAACCCGCGTTATTATTCCAATTTCCAGTCGCGCCTGGAAGGTCTCCGTCCTCACGAACGCCGACACTGTTATTATCCTCATGGAATCTGTCATGGTGGAATGGATCCTTACGTTGTCGTCGACGCGCGGTAAACATAATAATAAAGACAATAGCACATATAATAAGAATAATGAGGATAATTGGGATGACTATTGCCGCTGGAGAAACATCATCGTCGTCATCATCCAGTGACGCAGATTCCACAGCAATAGGTGTTTTCATAGTTGTTTCTGGCGGAGCTTTGGTTTCTCTTGGTTTCGGTGGAGCCTCAGTTTCATGAGATGTTGTTGTCCTCATAGGTGGTAGCGCTGTTATTGTTGGCGCCCTTGTAGGTGATATAGTGGGAGATGCGGTGGTGGTAGTGAGATCTGCGAACGAACGGAGAATACGTAAATAGAATAGAATGTGAAACCAATTCTCTCTCTAATGTGCATCTGTAATTGACCTTTCCAGTGTATCCACCCATCATATGACGTCATGGCTAACTAAGTGACGTGTGTGATGACGACATAATTAATACGTCATGAATGACTCGATTTAGTCCTTCTTAACCGCTTAATAGTCCGTCAGGTTGTATGAATTGTATGTCTTACCTAGTTAATAAACTGAATAATTCGAAGTGAATTTGACTGGACCGTACAGGCAGTAACAGCAACCAGTCAAAATTAGTTTCAAATTATTTAGCAGCTTACCTGTATAGTTTTCTGGAAATAGGTAGTCAGGGAGTTCAGGGATCCATCGATTCCAGTACGAGTTAGGTGTGGGTGGAGATTAACTATGGATGGGCGGGGCATAGCTAAAACTGAAAAGGTCCTTTGGGGTCAAATGACGTTGGCTTTATAAGAAGGGACTGCTTGGACTCATGATATAATATATAATATGCAGCTATGTTGAAGGGGAAATGGCGACTTTGAATGAAGTGGTTAAATACAGTGAGTGAGAGATGGAGAGAGGGAGAAAAATAGGGAGATGGAGAGAGAGGGCGGTGGAGAGCCAGAGAGAAAGATATATATTCTCTCTCTCACACGCACGCACGCATGCACGCACGCACGCACGCACGCACGCACGCACGCACGCACGCACGCACGCACGCACGCACGCACGCACATACACATTGTCGCTCCCCCTCATTATCTCTATCTTTTACTCACTTCATTTATATATACCGAGATAGAGAGGGAGGGGCGCGACACTGAGACACTGTGAAGGAGATAAAAACGAGGGTGAGTGAATGTGAGGGAGGTGGCTGGAAAAAAGCAGGAACAAAGGGAGAGCGAGAGAGACAGTGAGAGAGAGAGAGAGAGAGAGAGAGAGAGAGAGAGAGAGAGAACGAAAGAGAAAGAGAGAAAGAGTCTGCGTCATGGAATGCCTTACTCCCAAAACACATTGCCGCTGCATCACTCCGTCGATTAGCATTACATGCTGCGTAAAAGACAAGCCGTCCATCCGGGTATCTTCCAAACAGATCAGAAACGACTGTATCAAAGCCCACGTGACGACAACCATGAAGTGATTTCTCATTACCGCTACACTGAAGATGAGACAACCATATTGTTCCATTGACTATATTAATAATAATAATAATAATAATAATAATAATAATAATAATAATAATAATAATAATACAACAACAACAACAACAACAAAACGACCGGCACCGCCACCCTCACCGCCACCGCCATTACATTCCAGATGCTGAATCAGCTTTATCCTAGTGCCAGTGCCTAGTGATGTAGCAGGAGTGTTCTCAGAAACATAAAAAAGTAAAAATTTCTGGAATGTACACAATCAATTTCAGTCAATTCGTGTGGTTGTGAGACGTGTGGTTGAAAGCTGGTCCGGTGAAAGATTTTGTCCTCTGGATGGTGGAGCAGTGGCAGAGCACTCGCATCACAAACGCTGCTGCGGAATTGCCTGGGTTCGAACCCCACTCGCGTCGAAAATTGAAAAAGGTAAAAAAGTACATTCCCGGGCCCGTTCATTTACATCACTGTCCATATGCATAAAGCAGGTTTATGTTAAACCGTGGATTAATACTAAACACAGTTTATATATGACTATATGCATAGGGATGGCTTAGTTTAAGCAAAGGTGTAAATACCTCAAACTATTCCCGAACAAAGCTGCGTTTACTTGGCACGTGGGGTGCGGAA
>CM067361.1:14587061-14632061 GCA_034401795.1 Chaetoderma sp. LZ-2023a | reverse complement strand
TGCACACAGATATATCGGCTATGTATTAACCTGCATGGTACACGAAATAGTTAAACAGGATTGGCCAATGAGAAAGAGGACCTAGATAGTTGATCCGTTGACCTCAAACACAAAGCAATGGACCTTTCCATGTTTAGCTATGCCCCGCCCATCACTAGCTAAGCTCCACCCACACCTCGCCCTGTTGGATTAATCGACCGCCCAAATGCCCTAGCTATCTATTTCCTGAAAACTATGCAGGAAATCTGTTAAATATTTTGCAACTAATTTGACTGGGTGCTGTTGCTGCCTATGGCATCAACAGCGCCCAGTCAAATTAGTTTCAAAATATTCAACAGAATATAGATTAAATAGTAAAAGCAAACAATTTGTATAGCAACGCATAGACCGTCTTCAAATATGCGTTCGTGACGTACTTATCGACGTCATTCATTATGATGTCATTGTACACATCACACAGTTCATTATGACGTCATATGATGGGTGGGTACTCTGGAAATGTGAATTAAAAGCGGTCACAATATGAATGCGTTTGCTAAATCTGGTTGTTCGACCATCTTGCATTCCAGAGTTATGGCCAACAACGTGTATTCCAATATGCACTTTGCGACCCCGTGAACTAGATATTAGATGCCGGTTAACGGTTATAAAACTAATGTATACACCTCAGATTCAATCACAATATGGGTTGCTGTGAGCTTATGGGGATTGATTTAAGTTTCAAGTTTACTTTATTCGTCAACTTCTTCTGAAGTACACGAAGCACATAATATATACATGAAACGCATACATATAATGGTGGTTAGATGAATATACATACACGGTTAGTATCTAATTACAATGTTGGTGCTGGCGGTGTTTATGCTGCTGCTGCTGCTGCTGCTGCTGCTGATGATGATGATGATGATGATGCTGATGATGATGCTGATGATGATGATGATGATGATGATGATGCTGCTGCTGCTGCTGCTGATGATGATGATGATGACGATGACGATGACGACGACGACGACGACGACGATGACGATGACGATGACGCTGCTGCTGCTGCTGATGATGATGATGATGATGATGGGGATGATGATGATGCTGCTGCTGCTGCTGCTGATGATGATGATGATGATGATGATGATGATGATGATGATGCTGCTGCTGCTGCTGCTGATGATGATGATGATGATGATGCTGATGCTGATGCTGATGCTGATGATGATGATGTTGGATATGATTGTAATTTTAATGTGAATTTAATACAATATTTACATATACATTGATTTCAAAATAAAATAAAAACAAATTACCATTAATCCATTACAAAATTCTGCCAAGTGGCTACATGATGGTGATGGTGATGATTATGGCGATAATGAGGGTAATGATGGTGGCAATGTGCTGTCGAATATTTTGGATGTAATTGGCTTAATAATATTAATATTGTTTTAAAAACTGCTTACATATAGATGGTTTTCAAAATAAAATTAATTAAACAAATTAACCACTCATCCATTAAGAGGTTCTTCCAAATGACCAATTGAATGCTCTTCGTTGTTGAAACCAGTTTACAACAACCTAATAGAATATAAAAAGCCATCAAATAACGAACAGTCAGCCACAAATGGCAGAAAAATCTCAATTGCCAGTGAACCATACAGGTGATGTTGCTGCATATGTCATCAACAGAGCTCAGTCTAATTGGTTTCAAAATGTTCAACAGCATGTTTATTAAATAGAGACATACAATTCATACAACAACGCATAGTCCGTCATCAATTAAACGTTCGCGAGGAACTTATCAACGTCATTCATGACCTATACGTCACGTATTTGAGCATGACGTCATATGATTGACGGATAAACTGGAAACGTCCTTTACCCACTGGATTTGCTGTTTTCTAAAATATTCTTCTCTCTATGGACAAAAGTGGGAATTCTCTTTGAGAAGATGATATTAGCATGTCAATATGACCGTTTACGCGCGTGTGCGCGCGTGCGTGCGTGCGTGTGTATGTGGGGCGGGGTAGTCTCGGCACGAGTCATTGAAAGATGTTCTAAACTGCTTGCTTCTACACATACCTCGAGTGATGTTGCCCATGTCTATCCGTTTTCCACCCAAATTAAAACCGAGTTGTCTGCATAAAACTCTGCTTTCAGCATTATCCCACCATGTAGAACAGATCGTCCCCCATTCACCATCCACGCCCACCTCCACTCGACCGTAATTGTATCCACCTCCTGCGAGACGGTATTCCACATCGTCTGTGACATAAGTATAACGATAAGTAGTAGTAGTAGTAGTAGTGGTAGTAGTGGTAGTAGTAGTAGTAGTAGTAGTAGTAGTAGTAGTGGTAGTAGTAGTAGTAGTAGTGTTAGTAGTAGTAGTAGTAGTAGTAGTAGTAGTAGTAGTAGTAGTAGTAGTAGTAGTAGTAGTAGTAGTAGCGGTAGCGGTAGCGGTAGCGGCAGTAGTAGTAATATTAGTAGCAGCAGCAGCAGCAGCAGCAGCAGCAGCAGCAGCAGCAGCAGCAGCAGCAGTTGAAGTGAACGCACGCGTTTATTTAGCTCTGCAATTACTGCCCGAATTTGCTAGTTTCTAGCGCGATTTTGTAGAAAAATTGTATACATATATTTCGTATTAGTATTTCCTTTCAAACTTTATGTTTAATTTGTAAATTCTTGTCTTGGTTGGAGCGGATTTTGTGTTTCCATTTTCTAAAGGCACTCCTCTTAGCTGGCGGCTTCCGCCATTTAATAGGTCTCCTCTTACTGTGGTCAATGCAATACATTTCTCCCCGCGCCAGTATGCTATTGCTATAGTTCGTTGGCTAGCGCATTATATTTGGCAAGATCGCTTGAGTGAGTAGATTGAATTCCTTTGTCATTTGTAAGCGCAAACCTAGTTCTTTAATTATATAAATCCTTATAGTCAGTTGGCTGTCCCCGGTCAACTCGAACAGACTAACAAATGTATGACTGTTCTATCTATTCGGTTATGTGTTAGTGAACCACTTGATAAGTGGTTCGAACTAACAAATATACGACTGTACTCTCTATTCGTGTATTTGTTGGTAGACGTCAGGGTTTCCAAAGGGGACACTATTTATTTAGAGTTCAGCTCTTTCCCTGGCGTCTTGGTATTATATATTTGTATTATCGCCATTATATATTGTAGTAGTATGGGTTTCCTCTTTTTTTTAAAAACACTATGGCTACCTTCTATAAGCGTACCCGAAGCCTTAAAATAACAACTAAGGGGTGGGGGGCCACGGCTACTGACGTGTATCATGGGTTAAAGGACGTCGTTGGCGCTCGACCAGCTGTTTTGCAGGGGCTTATCAATGTTACTAAAACTGTATGGAATGTGACTGAGGCGAATGAAAGTATGAAGAAGAAGCTGCTAGAAGAGGTCCTTGTTGTGAAAGGCGAAGTGTGTAATGTAGAAGAAATCGAGTCGGATAGGTTGTTAGTTAAAATGAAAGTTCCATTGGAGATTCCAGATGAACGAATCATGAATGAACTGAAAAAGTATGGTAAAATAGAGAAGATTGAAAGGGAAACATCTCCGTTTGACAGAACTTTGGAGAATGGTGTAAGGCGCATCTGGTTTGAAAAAGTGGATAGCCCTTTGCCAAACAGATTGACGCTTGATGGCAGCTATGTTCTGCCCTTATGGTATAGAGGGCAGATAAAAGAATGCATAATCTGCCTTAGTACTGACCATCTTGCAGCAGATTGCCCAAATAGAAATAAATGTTTGCTGTGGTTCAACTGGCCATTTCAAATGGCGCTGTCCAAACAACAAAAACAACCCCACAGAAGAAGTACGCAATCCTACATTAAAGGATGTACCGGAGACAAATGCTTCTGATGTCATCGCTACAGAAGCTACCGTCGACGTTCATGCCATTATAAAGGTGACAGAAAAGGCAGCAAATCCTTTTGAAGTAACTGCAGATGATGAGATAGAAATATTAGAGGAGGGAATAACTTTAACCCCAGAAATTAATCAAAATGTGGTGGGGTCCATTATGCATGTAAATGAAATACAGACGAATGACGATAGTAATGGTGATGCAGATCATTACTCTTTAGAAGATGACTTAATATTAGGACAGTAAATTTTGGTCACAGAAAACAGAAAGCTCTGTCGATTTCCTGCTAAGGCCGATTGATGTAAGTCAGCTTGAAGCTATGGGGAACGGTGTTGCTGCCAAATGTAAGTCAAGTGGCAATAAGCGCCAGAAAGGAGACAATAGCTCAGAATCTGAGATTGAGGAAAATGATACGGATGATGATAGAATGTCAATTGCAGAATCAGATGTGTCAATACAAGCACATAATTCACAGATGAAAGATAAAATAGTGATGTACCGATCAGAAGGTGGTGAAGTGTTAGTCCCCTATGTAACGGCGAGAGGCGTTAAATATCGTCTACTGCGCCATGATTCTGATATTTCCAAATATGAATATTTGTCTGTGGTAGAACTAGGAAATATTGAATTCGCAGGAAAATTAGGTAAATGGTCTAAGAAACGAGCTAAAAACAAACCAAGTTAATCTAAAGATGGCGGTTGTAAACATCATTTTACTAATTATGATTATCTGTACCATAAATTGCAGAGGGTTAAACACCGAAGTCAAGCAGCGTCACTTGCTTGAAGAATTAGCAAACGAGAGGGTTGATATTGCTTTTCTACAGGAGACCAAAATTCAAAAACATGAAGTGTATGAATCTCTCAAAAATATCCTCGTCATCAGATATAAATGGTAGATAGATTTGTGTATCAATTGATGTACTAAACACAAGTTTAAATTTGATGTGACTTTATGCGACAACCTCTCATCAATTGCGTCGTGAATTTCTAAATGATGTTTCCACAATAATTCAAGACAGAACGCTTGAAAACCTAATTATGGACGGTGACTTTAATTGCATGTTAGATGAAGCTAAAGACAGAAACGCTAGGTCTAATTTTAATGACACATCTCATAATATTTTGAAACACATCTGTGAATATAAAAGCTTGTTAGACACTTATCGGATTGAAAATCGAGAGGGCAGGGACTTTACTTGATTTTCAACCGATGGAAAGAAAGCATCCAGACTGGACAGGATCTATGTAGAACGCTCATTGAAAGGCTACATGTGTAAAACTAACATAAAACAAGTAACTTTCTCTGATCACAATATGTTTTCCATCACATTAGACAATGCTGACTGGATCAAATGAGGAGATGGATTTTGGAAACTCAACGTAGCGTTGTTACGAGATAGTTGCTATCGCAAATGTGTAGAAAGTTGTTGGAGGCATTGGGATGAAAAGAGAGGTTTGTATGAATGTATAACAGACTGGTGGGAGGAGGCTAAATCCGACCTGAAACATATTTCAAGGCAGTATTCCATCAGGAAAGCACGAGAAATGCGAAAGTGTAAAAGGTGCTTCAGAGGTCGGTGTGTAAAATTAATAAAAAAATTAATGATGGAGAATATAATTATTACGAATTATTAGTTAAATTAAAAGGTAGACTGAATGAAATAGAGCAATATCAGTTTGATGGGGCCAAAATAAGGCCAAGAGCACAAATGCACACCGAGAGTGAAAAGCCTACACGAGAGAAATTAATGCGCTCACTGAAGACTAATGATGGTGTATCAGTGTTCTCAAATGCAGAGATGATGGAAACAGTATCCAAATTTAACAACTCATTGTATAAATCTGAGGGAAGTGATGAAGCTGCAACTAGAGATATTTTAGCTAATATAACGCAAAGACTTCCAGATTCAAGTCGCAAAAGTTGTGTCCAATCACTAATAATTGATGATTTGACAAAATCCCTCAAAGGTATGAAGTTAGAAAAGTCTCCTGGCTACGACGGACTTCCAGTCGAATTTTATCGAACATTCTGGCACATATTTGGTCCAGTATTAAAAGAAATAGCAGCTATCATTTTTAAGCAAGGACATCTCCCTCCATCGATGACCCAAGCATATGTTCGGCTTATATACAAGAGGGGTGACAAAAATAAACTACAGAATTTTAGACCAGTCTCTCTACTCTGTGTAGATTATAAGATTATTACTTGGGTACTAACATTAAAACTTGTCGCAGTCCTAGGCGAAGTAATTGATGATGATCAAACGTGCTCTGTACCAGGAAGAACAATATTAAACAACACATTGCTTATACGAGACCTTATTCCATTAGTTGAACAGGATTGCATCCCAGCAGCAATAATAGCACTTGATAACGAGAAGGCGTTTGACAGACTTGAATGGGATTTCTTGTTTAAGTCTTTAGACCATATTGGCTTTGGCTCCAGATTTATTAAAAGGGTCAATATTTTATATACTGATATAACAAGTTGCTATTTAGTAAATAATCATCTATCTGAACCTGTAGTGTTGGAACGAGGTGTCAGACAGGGTTGCTCATTGTCTCCGCTTTTATTCGTCATAGCTATGGAATCGTTGGGGGGGGGCACATTGAGGCAACGTAATGATTTTCAGGGAGTAGAAAGACCACTAAAGGTGTCTCAATATGAAGGTGATGCGACTGTGTTTGCGGGTAAAAATTCAGATTTTAGAATTTTAAATGGAGTATTACAGAACTGAAACTGTTATGGATATTAACTGGTCAGATGATGTCAATACAGATTTTGGGTATTTACTTTAGCAGAGAACAAGATGCAATTATAAACTTGGAAGAAAGCCTATCCAAGCTAAAGTGTGCATTGCTAAATTGGAAACGACGTCGCATAACTGTCTTTGGCAGGACATTTGTCCGTAATAATTTAATTTAATGTGGACTGTGGTATACCGCTTCTGTAGTTCATATGCCCAAATCAGTAGAGTCAAAGATCAACACGTTACTTTTGTCCTTCTTATGGGAGGACAAAGCCCATTTAGTATCGCAGTCAATCCTCACCAATGAAAAGCATGCCGGAGGCCTGGATTTGGTAAATCTTTCAGCAAAGTGTGCTTCTTTAAAATTGGAATTCTTGAATAAGTTACTCACTTCAAACTCATCTTGGTCAAGTGTTTCAAGGGCACTTCTCCAAAGGTACATAGACTCATTTCCAGTAGAATGTTGTTTATTTTTGTGCAATAAACTGCCACCTAATCATCAAAAGATACCAAATGTATATAAAGAACAGCTCGAAGCCTTAAAAATATTTATAGGATCAATGCCACAACCCAATTGTTGGGAAAATTCCTTAGAACAACGTCTTTGGGGCAACGAGTTGATTCGTGGTAATGATGATGTATTATATTTGCCCTCTATGGCCAAAAATGGTATTCAATATTTACGTGATTTGGTAAATCCGAAATCTCGTAAATGGATTGCGATGCAAGATGTAGCAAGACTAACATCAATGAGACATATTGATGCTCAGCGCATTTTTGTTAGACTAAATAATGCAATACCTGCTGCATGGTTCAAATTGCCGAAAGCACGTGGCAACATTGATATGTTGCAACCAACATTAGTATTTATGTCAGAACATAAAAAATACAACATGGCATCTAGAGACTGGTATAGAATTCTAATGCAAAGTCGGAGCCAGACTCCTATTGTGGTTAGGCATTGGAACACTTTAGGATGCACGCCAAAGAACTGGAAAAATGCCTGGAAAGCAATACATCTACCTTGTCTACCAGGAAATGCACGGGACCTGGCATGGCGATTACTCCATCGAAGGCTATGGGTCGGCCATCTTACTTATATACACCTGTGCAAAAGTTAAGCACCAGCAAAAACAATAGAACGTAGAAACATGATGGTACAACTAGGCTGCCATACTTTTTGTCCCCGCGTTAGCTGACATAATTCCAAGTACGAAATGCACATGCATGCATGACTTCACGCCGCTTGATGTCCGTGCATGGCGAGAAACAGCACACGTGTTCAGTTATGTAAAAGTCCAGTTTGAGGTGTAGAACATTGCATACATATTTAGGCGACAAGATTAGGAATTTTTTGTTCATGACCGTGGTTTATTTGTACAGAGAGAATTAGCTCTTGATTGTGAACCGCTATGGCAAGACGAAGGTTAAGTGATCGTGTGAAATGGCAAATCATAGGCATGCATACCACTGGTATGTCATGCAGAGAGATTGGCAGACAGCTGAACATTAACCATACTGTAATCAGTCGTTTGATTGCAAAACATGGGCAAACTAACGAGGTGAAGGACAGGCCTAGATCTGGAAGACCGAAGAAGACTACTGCCCGTGATGATCGAGCCCTAGTACGCCTTGTTAGGAGATCTCCATTCACCAACAGCAGAGTGCTCAGCCAGCAATGGGAAACGCGCAGTAGAGTGTCAATGTCTACCGTCAAAAGGAGACTGTATGCTGCTGGCATGAAAGCTAGGAGACCTGTCAGACGTCCTCTCCTCACTGCACACCACAAAGAGGAGCGTCTGAGGTGGTGCAACGAAAGAAGACACTGGAACATGAGATACTGGAGACGGGTATACTGGTCCGATGAAAGTCGGTTCCTGCTTCATGCCACAGATGGTCGAACTCGTGTATGGAGGGCCAGACGCACGGCGTACGACCAACGTAACATCATGGAAGACGTTCCATTTGGTGGAGGTTCCGTTATGATATGGGGGTGCATCTCATTTGATTGTAAGCTGGATCTGTTGACTGTACCTGGAACACTAAATGGACAAAGATATCAAGATTCCATACTGGATAGAGTTGTGGTCCCTCATTTTGTAAATCATGCACCTGGAACCCACCCTATATTCATGGATGACAACGCCCGACCACATCGTGCTAGAGCTGTGCATGAATACCTCCGCCAGAATGCCATCGAAACCCTACCATGGCCAGCAAGGAGCCCTGACATGAACCCTATTGAGCATATCTGGGACATTCTGGGAAACATGGTGAGAAGGAGGGATCCTCCTGTGCAGAACCTACAGGAATTAACAGACGCACTCCATCTTGAATGGCAACGAATACCACAATGGCGTATCAGTCGGTTGGTGACCAGCATGAGACGTCGTGTCCAGGCCGTCATCCAGGCACAAGGTGGATATACCCGGTATTAATAATGACAGTCTCAAACTCGTGCACAGATGTTAAACTTCGTTTTCAGACACCATTAATGACAATCTAGCCACGTGTGTCAACTGTAGGGCAATAGTTGTCAGTTGTGTCAACGTAACCATATTCAGGCCTCGTTTTCAAGTTCAAACAAAAACATACAGTGTTTCCCCACCATCATAATCAGCATTCCTCTAGTTGCATTATTACCTCTTGCACTAAGATGGATGAGTACATAAATGTTTATGCTATTGCTTTCTTCATAGCACATGGATATACCCTCGCATGTGCGTAAAAATAGGGTGGTGCTTAACTTTTGCACAGGTGTATATGTGTAAAATAACAAGTACAGACTGGTGCTTATTATGTAATACTGAGGAGGAAACGATAGACCATCTGTTTACTCAGTGTCGTATAACTACAGGATTTTGGGTATATATCAATAGGTTCCTTGCTAAATTTGGAACCAAATATGTGAATTTAATGGCTGAAACAATTTTGTAACGAAAGATGGCTCAACTATCGGACGAATCATTAAAAGCAAGGAGAAATTGTTAATAACCCTGTTATCTGTAGGAGTGTGGGCCATCTGGAAGCATCGGTGTTCAGAGGCCAGAGATAAAACCGGCAACAACCATCAAAGAGCCATACAAGCTATATTTCGATCATTGTTGATAAACTGCATTCATTGTGAACTTAACAGGCTAGTATATCATGGGAGAGAAAGTAGATTTAAAGACTGGTCTAGCATCAATTGAATACGGATATCTAAAAATATCAGCATCGGAACTTGTATAAGCTAGCACACTCGCTGCTTGCTGTATATTGATAAATGCTATTTTAATTAAATTTAATTGCCTTTATTTAAAAATCTTAATGCCTTAGGAGACTCTAATCTTGACGAATATCCTACCCATGGGAATCAGTTTATTTAAATATCAATGAACATTATGTCAATATTCTGGAGGTGATCCGATTTTCAAGTTAACAGGGTGTGATATTTTACAATTAGCTCCCTGTTGTAAATGTTTACTGTAGGTGTATTTGTTCCAGGGTGATTTGCAAAAACTTACAATGAAGTAAATTTAGAATGTGAACCCAAAGCGCCATCTATGTAGTCATAGTTTGTATACTTTTGCTTTGTGCATTATATTACATAAAGGCTACTACGTCCGCCGGGCATTTAAGAATCGGCTAACTGGCGTCAATGAGTGACTTTCTGTTACTTATTGACGAGTCACCTCGCCACTTGTTGGCGAGCTGCACTCGCCATTTGGCCCTACTACTATACGGTGTGCTTCGTTAAACTACATATGATCTACTTAGCCTGCCGGTCATGAATCGGCTCAATAGCGTCAATGAGTAGCAGTAGCTTACTACTAATTATTGATGCGTCGCCTTACCACTCGTTGGTTAGCTATGCTCGCCATTTGAGCCTACTACTACACGGTGTGCACATAGTAATGGCTTTGTTGAATTATGTTATGTTATCAGCTCTTTATTAATTGTGTTTTCTATGTAGTTATTTAGCTTTGATATGTTAGGTTTGTATTGTTATTCTATTAATAAAGCCAGCTATTTCATCCGATTTTTTATGGGGGTTTGCATGCCTTTTTTAAAGGAGCTCATCCATGAAGTGTATTCGACTGCGTCAGCGTTGGATTTAAAAAAAGAAAAAGAAGTAGTAGTAGTAGTAGTAGTAGTAGTAGTAGTAGTAGTAGTAGTAGCAGCAGCAGCAGAAGCAGCAGCAGCATCAGCAACAGCAGCAGCAGCAGCAGTAGTAGTAGTAGTAGTAGTAGTAGTAGTAGTAGTTGCAGTAGTAGTAGTAGTAGTAGTAGTAGCAGCAGCAGTAGTAGTAGTAGTAGCAGCAGCGGTAGCGGTAGTAGTAGTAGTAGTAGTAGTAGTAGTAGTAGTAGTAGTAGTAGTAGCAGTAGCAGCAATAGTAGTAGTAGTAGTAGTAGTAGTAGTAGTAGTAGTAGTAGTAGTAGTAGTAGTAGTAGTAGTAGTAGTAGTAGTAGTTGAGTTACACACGTTTATTTGGTTCTGATATTAAAGTCAGTTTTAGACGATTTCTTCTGTCCTCTATGATTTATTTTCATGTCTGGCTTTTGCCTAACTGTACATACTTTATTTTTGAAAATTTTTTTGATTTGGGTTGTGTGAGGTCGCATTTTGCTGCGATATTTTCCAGCATTTGCTCCTCAGACAGTCCAGCTTGCTGGTGGCCATTTGCTTGTCGCCACTGCGTCACCCTGTTCGTCGCTTGTTCTACATTATCCACGTTGATACGGTTCATTGGTTCCATTACTTAAGTAACAGATCTTTTACAGTTAGCCAGTTTGGGCACCAGCTGTCGAGTGTTATTTGTACCTGCTGGCCAGGCGCTCCTGCATTTTATTGAGAGTTGTACTGAGGCCGTCTTGACTAAGCCTTCGCTTGTTAACTAATATATGGACTGTGGGTGCCGTTGACGTATATCACGGCTTATAAGATGTCATCGGCGCTGGGACCCATGTATTGAAGGGGCTAATTAACATCAAGAGAAATCTATGGCATGTGACATTAGCAAATGAAACTGTTAAGGAAGAATCTTTAGAAGATGAGTTGGTTGTGAATGGGGAAGCCTGTAAGATCCAATAGGTAGATAGTGACAGGTTGTTGATTAAGGTGAAAATTCCCGTAGAAATCCCGAATGATCGGATCAACTCAGAATTGGCCAATTATGGCCTGGGAATTTCTATTGAAAATGAAACATACTAGTTTGATAGATCATTAGAGAATGGGATCGGACGGGGTTGGATGAAGGGTATTGTTAAGCCGCTTCAATGTACCCTGTTTATAGACAATATCTTTTTCTTGCCGGTGTGGTTTAGGGGACAGGTTAAGACATGTCGGATATGTGGCAACACTGAACATTTGGCCAGCCAATGTCCACAGAAGGACAAATGTCTGATTTGTGACGTCACGAACCAATGTAAATGTCGCTGTCCACAGGCAGTAAATAAACAATCAGATGGCTGAAGCACGGATACGACTCAACCCAAAACATGCCAAGAGGCTGAATCAGTCACTGTTGTGGAAATGCACACGCTATCCAACCCTGCCTGTCGATATTGTGATGTTGGACTGACTTGAAGTGTTAGAGGGAGGTTTGACTCAGACGCCTGTACCCACTATCCTGGATGAAGATGCATTCTCCGACACGTACAGTCTGCCACCAGGACAGACTAAACTCAGATCACAGTCTACTTCTACTGCAGGTATGATAGTTCGATGTTAGACCATCTTCTAACGTTAACTGACACACTTAATGATGGGAACGAGATCACGGTCGATTCTGTAGATGGCAAAACGTTAGAAAAGGTCAATGATAAGGAGGCTAACAATGTCGAGAACAAATCCACACTGACTCGTCAAAAGGCTGATTCTTGGTCGGATTCTGAATTAGAAGATTCTCAAAATATGTCTTTTGACTATGTTACTTCGGTTAATACACAGGCTTCTCAGAGCAGTGAAATGGCCCTTTATCGGTCAGAAGCAGGACAGGTGTTGATTCCATTCATCTCGAAAAATGGTGTGAGGTATCGACATTTCGAGATATCGCGGTATCAGCACCTTAAAATTGTTGATTTAAAGTGGTGTGGGTTTAATGAGAAGTTAGGCAAGTGGGCGAGAAAAATATTAGCAAGAAAAACAAATTCAATTAAGAAATGGCAGGTTTGCAAAATTTCTTTGTATGTATATTGAAGGGGAAAATCCCACAAAATTATTTTTCAATTTCGAGAAAGCAAGAGGTGTTGCTAAGTTAAAACGGTGCTTAGATAACAACAATCAGAAATGATCATCTCAACATGAAATCATGGACACCGTTGAGACATATTATCAGGCCTTATACACCTCAGATAAAAGTGATGAAGGAAAGTCATCTGAGATGTTAGTTAATGTTAAGGACTCTTTCTCGGAAGTGAGCAGTAAGTTCTGTGATGCAAAATTAACATTAGATGATTTGGGGTTGGATCTAAAAAACATGAATCCGGGCAAAGCACCAGGCGGTGATGGCCTCATTGTTGCATTTTATCGACGTTTTGGTATCTTTTGGGACCCGAATTTGTTAAAGTTGTGCACAAAATCTTTTCACAAGAGAAGATTCCCCTTACAATGTATAAAGCTTATGTGAGACTTATATTTTAAAAAAGGAGATCGTGTTATACTAGCAAATTACAGACCCATTTCACTTCAATGCGTACATTACACGATTATTTCGAAAGCACTTGCAGGTCAACCACATAGACCAAACCTGCTCTATACTGGGTAGACCAATTTTAACAAATGCCTTTTTAATTAGAGACACCCTGCACTTGGCAGAAAAAGACAATATTCCAGGCGCTATCATTGGTTTAGATAACGAAAAGGCTTTTGATGGACCTGAGAGGAATTTTGTTTTCAAATCACTTGGTCACATTGGTTTAGGTCCAAATTTCATCAAATGGATTCATATCTTATATGATAATATCAGTAGTAAATATCTTGTTAATAATTATATTAGCAAACCAGTAATTTCAGAATGCGGTGTGAGCCCAGGCTGCTCACTGTCCATATTTTTGTTCATAATAGCGATGGACTTCATATGGTACACCATTAGGGAAGACCGTGTTTTTAAAGGCATTGTAATTGAAGGGATCAACAGACCCATAAAAGTGTCTCAGTATTGAGATGAAACGACAGTTTTTGCTGGGTCTAGTTCCGATTGTGAAAGATTGGATCATATTTTAGACGACTTTCATACGGCCTCTGGTTTGAAAATTAATAAAGATAAATCAGAAGATTTATTTCTAGGCCAGTGAAAGTGCAGGGATGGTCAGCCTCTTAACATAAAATGGACAACTGACTTGATAAATGAACTAGGTATACATTTCAGTAGGACGGTTTGGGAAATGCGGAACTGGGATGATAGAATATCCAAAATGAAGAAAACAATAAATTCATGGAAATGTAGACATTTGACAATTTTTGGAAAAGCCTTGATCATTATATATATATATATATATATATATATATATATATATATATATATATATATATATATATATATGTGCCACACCATATTGAGAATGAAATTAATAAACTCATTTTATGATTTATGTGGGAAGGAAAAATGTGTTTAGTGTTGCAAGATGTGTGGAAGAATGAATTGCTTCCATGTGGAATTAACCTTGTTAACGTCAGGACAAACTGTATGTCACTTCGATTAAATGTGTTTAATAAGTTACTTTATTCTGACGTCTGATGGACAACTGTGTCTCGGGCACTAATTAAATGTTTTATATAGCCATTTCCTACAAAATGTCTCTTTTGTGCAACCAGTCCGCCGTCTAACTATGCATGTGTAGCTAAGGTGTTTTTGGAGTTAAAATCTACTCTAAAGCTAGGTTTATACTTCACACCAAACAGGTATACGCGTGTAAAATTTTAAAACGCTCCCAACGCGCGGCTCACTGCTTGAGGTCACGTCAGTGATGTCGATTTCAACATGCGCGTAGGGCTTTCGTCTGTCTTTCGCACCATATAAATAAGTTTTATTTCGAGCAATACCAACGCGCAAATGTCGGCATTAAAACGCCCAAGAAAATGTTGCTCCTTTGGAGCGCTAAGGCTTGTTTCCACCACGATTTTGCGATAGCGTTGGCGTTAGCATTCGCATTTGAAGCTGCGTTCAACTGTTTCCATCAAGCTATTGATTAGGATTTTTTGAGGGAGATGTTTTAGTAGTTCACAGCATTGGCCAGTTTATTCTCAATTGTACCATGCATTTGAATGTTTCATGGGTGACTGTGGAGGCAAACATGGTAAAATCACCTTGATGAAAATGAAGCACATAACTTGGCTTATGGATGTAACGTTTATTTAGCCTTTGTTAATTCATTCTTATGTACATCTAAATGCACAGTATTTAACTCTGAGTTTGAAGTCTTTGGAGTCGTCCGACTTACTATTGTCAACTTCCGTAATTAATGACAAGTTGACCAAAATGATGCCAAGTTCTAAAAAATAGCCAAGAACAGTGCATGTGGCATGCGTCAAATTCCCTGCAGGAGCGTTCGCAGCGTCTAACACCGCATTGACGTCGACGCTTAAGCGTGGTGGAAACAGACACATTGCTCAAGCAAGAAAAGATTAACACGCTGACGCTAACGCTGGCGTAAAATCTTGTTGGAAACGAGCCTAAAGATGATCAAAAACTTACCAATGAAGATCGGAAGTACCGTAATTTATATGATTATTCACTGCAAGAGCATTAAGACGAGGAAAGATCAGAAAATTACTGGTGAAAAGGTAATGGAAAAATCTTCGATACACGATTACCAGAAAGAAAAAAAATCCCTGGATGAAGTGGTGATGCAGGCGGCAGGAACTCAACATGGAAATACTTCCAACAGATGTACTATCTCTGCGATTCAAGCATCGTGGAACGGAAAAGATGTCCCATGTAACTATAGCTAGCAGCTCGCCCTGGGCTATGTATAAAAAATAATTAACATAAATGTCTTAAATAATATATTAATTAGTTTTCTCCACAAATTATGTGGCTGATTGCCTCTATATCTGTTTGCTTGTTTGTTTGTACGTCTTTCTGTCAGCATGTCTGTCCGCTGTCAATCTGCTTATCAGTCAGTCAGTCAGTCAGTCAGTCAGTCAGTCAGTCACTCAGTCCGTCAGAAGACAGCCAGCCAGCCAGCCAGCCAGCCAACCAGCCAGCCTTTCTACCTGCCTGGCACCATGTCTGTCTGTCTGTCTGGCTGGCTGGATGGCTGGCTACATACCTGCCTGCCCTTCCTCCCATCAGTTAAGTCATATGCCCATGCTTGGCTCTGTCTGGAAAACCCAATCCGATTTAACTCAGATGTTAACACAAGAAAAGATATGTACCCTTCAGCCCTGGAGTCCCTGTACCTCAATTTAAAGGAAACCATCTATCTAAGCTCTTGAATATTTTTAAACAGTGATGTCTTAGGCAGACTCTTCAACAGAATATTTCTTACATTGTAACGATATCGTTTTGTGTCGGGGCTTTTTCAGTTTAAAAGAGTGAAATACTATCATAATTTATAGTTGCTCAATTATTTATGATTTTCTACTTATTTTTACATACCGGCGTTGAAAGTGGGATTTGTTATCTTATGGTGTCCGATGTCTATTCGTCTGTACATCTGTCCATTTGTTTCGTGTCCAGACCACCGCAAATAGTTTTGAGCTCACACTCTTATATCTTGGTATATGGATGTATCATAGGCTAGATGTTTGTAGTGTATTAAACGTGAATCAACACGCCATGCATTCCATGTTTCACTGCATATCAAAGCAATTCTTGTCCGGATATAATTTCTGCAACTTTTCGAATACAGGCACCAAACTTGTTATGAGGATGGATGCATCATGTGTTACAAGTGTCAACATGACCTACGTTTCATGCTTCACCACACATCCAAGAAACCTCTGGTCCGGTTGTCTTAGATGTATCATGTACAGTAATTCTGCCGCAGTGACCTACTTTTCTTGTTTCGCTGCAACTCAAATCATAACATTCAAGTCAAATAATACCATTACTCCAAATTATATCTAATGTACGCGTATTTTGATTTTCACTAAAACTCTTGTTATTGATATACCATGCCATCCAAGGATGATAATGACACCAGCCAGGGAGGTGATGGCAATGACATCAGCCAAGGAGCAGGTGCAGATGGGCGTAACCAGGAAGATGGTGAACATCAAGCGTGTAACGAGAGACAAGCGGATGACACCCAATGAGCTGATGGGAGAAAACAATCTGCCAACCATGAGGAGCTATGCGAAAATGACAGAGAATCGTCTGGCGCCTCGCGATCGACTTCACCAACGAGTAAGAAAATCAAAGAAGGAGTCAATGGATGATGTGCATGAGGCTTTCCTTAGCTTAAATGTGTACGAATGTGATCTAACGTACCTGAGGAGGACGACTGAAATCAAGAGATTCTCTTCAGGAAAATGGTTGCTTCATTATTTACAGCATAACACCGCGAACACGGGGACCAGCGACGCTGAGAATACATCATGTCCTATATGAGATGGAACAACGAGATCTAGTACCTGCACCAATATCAGCCTCTAGTGCCTCCTATGCTAAAACACCCAGTGATACTTCGCAATAATCCAAGACCTAGATGTCAGATATTATTACATATCAGCACATCAACAAACCGGTGTCTTGCCATCCGAAAATATCTTAAATGAAGCTCGTCATCATGGAGATTTTGAATGTCCCTTAATAACGAGTGATAACTGCATTGATTTGTCTAGTACTGCTGACGGGTTGAACATACCATTGTCTATTCCTGAGCCTCTTCTTTTGCATACGACGCACAACGTGTAGCTCAAGTATGAACGGCTATGCGAATTTTACAGCGCGTTACCTGGCCGCGCATATGATCAAGGGTTTTGAAAAGTATGAACATGGTAGCGCGGAAAGCTGTAACACCACGTCGATTACGTGCATATACCTATTTCTCGGAAGTGTTTTGACCCCTAAAGCGGGGTCCTCCCCCAGAACAAAAATTAGATGCTCTGAGAAGTCATTTCCAGCAATTTTAATGATAAAACGACCTTGGATTCTGCCGATATATTATATACCTTTTGGAGAAAATGTATCCCAGTTTTGGTAATTTGGCATATAAGTTTACTGAAATGAGGATCTCCAGAATCCTTTCCCTAAATCTGATGTATTGGGAGTAATTTCTTGCAGGTTGATAGAATCGTGGATTATCAATCTGAGCAAATACATCTTTCCACAAAACATTTCCTGGTGTGACAGTCTTCCCCGTTGCCACCACACCCCCACTACACCTAATAGCTACATCACTTATATAATGAGTTTAATTGCAGCACGTTTGCATATTGCAGTATGCGTCTTAGGCTCCTTGAAGATACCTAGACACCGACAATGGCAACAAAGTACACTGCACCAATGCGATACATAATACACTGAAAAGATGTGTAAATCAGCATCTACTCATTCCGTTCTCTCAACACGCTAAAGGTTTCATTTTGTATTTGGTAATTGGTAATGTGTATATGTAAGGTGCAACCAGAAAAATAATGCTTGCCAATGCTATGCAGTCCTAGCTAAACTGCAATACTCGTCTCCAATCTAAAAGTCAAATACTTAAAGGTTTCGAAACGTCAGCATAAATATTACACATAAAGCAAAGTTGAGCGTTGAGCCGCTTGACTCGAGCGAAAAATGATTTATTCAAGCAACACTTTATACAGTTTAATAATCGGCGCGTATATGATCTTCTTTTCTGCTATTCATAATTCGGTAATCTTTATGATAGGAGAAAGTGAAGGCGTCGTGGTTTTCTTGCGAGGTGAGACAAGACGTCTTCAGCATTGACCTCAATGGTTCGATGTATGTTCATCAGCGTCAAGCCATTGAAACGATCTTGACCAATGGTATTCCGTTTTAAGTCGACGAAGGGTAGAGAAAGACCTGCCAACAGCAAGATATTTAATCAGTTCAAACAACAACTGCTACGACCACCACCACCACTATCACCACCATCACTACCACCAACAACACCTCCAATAGCGCCACCAGCAGCATCACCACCACCACCACTACCACCGCGGCTGCTGCTGCCACTGTCCCCACTCGCTGACAGCGATTTTTTGCTGCTGCTTGAGAGATAGATTTAGAGCTATATACCATTTGTATAACTCAACGGGCCTGACTTACATACACCACCACCCCTGGCACTACTACCACTACTACTACTACTACTACTACTACTACTACTACTACTACTACTACTACTAGTCTACTAGTCTACTACTACTACTACTACTACTACTACTACTACTACTACTACTACTACTACTACTAGTACTACTACTACTACCGCTACTACTACCGCTACTACTACTACTACCGCTACTACTACTACTACTACTACTACTACTACTACTACTACTACTACTACTACTACTACTACTAATACTACTACTACTACTACTACTCCTCCTCCTCCTCCTCCTCCTCCTACTACTACTACTACTACTACTACTACTACTACTACTACCACCACCACCTCCACTACTACTACTACTACTACTACTACTACTACTACTACTACTAATACTACTAATACTACTACTAATACTACTACGACTGTTGCTGCTGCTGCTGCTGCTGCTGCGGCTGCTGCTGCTTGATAGACAGCGTTACTGTTATAATAGCCATTCGTATAACTCAATGTAATGCATACCTTTCACTCGAACTGGTTGACACAGGCAACGTTGCCATGATCTTAATTAGTTCCCGTATAGCTGGCAGCATATCAATGTTACACTTAGCTAGAGCATCTAGAACGTTCTTTGGAGGATTGTCCATTATAGCTACGCATCAATACCATAGGTCCATTTCACCTAGCAGTGTAAGATCATTGCAATTCAAGTCGCAGGCATATTTCTCAAGGGGTTCCTTAATCTGTGCTTGCTGAGCCATCGACAGTTTCGACGTGCATCCATTTGGGATAAGACACATAAACCCACTGAGAAGCTGTGTTCGTGAGCTAATGGTCTGTCCTGGAGTTGGCTTAGAAAATGGTCTAGAAATGTCACAAATACAGCTATGCGGAAGTATTCTTCAAGATCAGTTGTTTGAACATTACATCGCTTAGTTTGTCTTTTAACAGTATGTGGGACAAGTATAGTAATGTCAAGCTCTTCACACGTCTTCTCAGCTGTAACATAAAGATCCTTAAACACATTTGTTGAGTCGGCTTTCATAGCCTTGATGCAGTCCTTAACATCTGTTGCAAAGTTAACTGCTGCAACCAAGTCCGAGTTCTCCTTCTGCAGGAATCTGCTAAGTGGAAGGCTAATAGAGAACACCTTTGCAAGAACATATGTAGTGATAATGAATTCAGGCTGTCTAATGGCACACAATAGTTGAGATTAGCATTTGTGGCGGAGTCTCTGTCTTGCCATTCACTAATAATATTAAGCTACTCAACTACAGCGGGGAACAACTCCAAGAAAGATATGACAGCATCGTGCCTCTTAACCCACCGTGTTGGACACATTTGCTTTAGGTGTTTTCGCAAATTTTCCTCAACAGCATTAGCAAGGACAGCTTGTCGTTTTGACTGCTACATCAGTGCATGCATCTGACACAGCAAGATTTAAACTATCTGCTCCACAACGAACATATGGGGCAGGTGGAAACTGTCTCGCAATGTGTGCTTGTACACAGTTGAATCGTCCACTCATGGAAGCTGCACCATCACAACCTTGCCCACGCATATAATCTAAATTTACACCAAGGTTTCGTAGACTATCTATGATCACTTGAGCGAGATTCTGGCCAGTGACATCATAAACGGGTACAAACTGAATGAAGTCTTCTCTAATCCGATGTGCCGATTCATCTACATAGCGTGCGTATAGTGAAAACTGCTCAGTTCCCGAAATGTCGGCTGTTTCATCAGCGAGTATTGAAAAGCACTTTGCAGTATCGATGTTATTTACTAGCTTCTCTCGGATCAAGAGATTGAAACAATCTACTATTTCATTTTGAATTTGAGGGCTAATGTAGGAGGCATATGCTGATAATGATGAGCATGAATGTAGGTGTTTGCTAAGTACCTGATCACCGCCGTTTGCACGATACCGTAACAGAGCTCTAAAGTTTCCCTCATTAGCGGATGTTTCTGCACAACTCAGTCTCAGAGGTCCCGAATCCCTGTGGCCACGAAGTGGCAATCTCGGCCGGCCACAAAGAATAATAGTATCAATAACTGGTATAACTTTGAGACGATTTTCACGAATTATGGTTTTGGACGCACTATCTATTTGGATATCAATTGAATCAACTTTCCGACCAGCAACGGACTGGAGGTTTCCAGCACTCGCAATGCACTCTTTGTGAAAAGTGGTTTTCTCATGATCCTTAAACACCTCAATGGCTTTTGTCCAGTTAGAAAATGATACCCTCACAAGCTTTCTCAGAGACTGGCTTCCAATACCCGCTCCTTCTGGCGCGAATAGTGCACAGTAGTTACACAATTCACCACTCCGAACCTGACTGTCTAGGAGCCACTTCCACCGATGCAGCCACTGGTGCTGGAATCGTAGCTTATGCTTGCCTTGGGAAGAAAATATATAGTCTGCGTCAGGAACCCATGCATTACAAAGGAGGTCCAAACGCTTCTCTACGGTTAACTGTTAAGAAAATAAAAAATCTATTCTATTTACTTCTGACTAGTCAATACCCATTACATGTGCATATTACTATCATTTATAGACCAATTTAAAGAGCATATATAGCCGATGCGTCTGTTTGTTTGTTGGTCTTGGGCTGTACAAGATAAATGTGTTAGGTGATCTGCCTCTTGGTCGACAATAACGAGGCTGTTACCCAAACCAAGGATTTTCAATCGTTACTAGACATCTGAATTCTGAATAAAAAGTAGGATTACGATTCGGATCAAATACTAGATGTGTGGCTTTTTGGAAAGCACAAGGGCCTGAGACGCTCACCGGGACCATTATCATTTACATTAAATTAATGAGTAGCATTTTAAAGGAACAGTTGCTGGACAGACGCCGAAGGATGGACGGACACCAGACCGTCACCATGATATAAGCTTACTTGGACATTCTGGCCAGATGAGCTAACAATATGGAATGTGGTAATAAGTTAGAACCTCTTACTCAAAGCAGGGACCAGAATCAGATTAATAACCAGATTAACAATATATTTTAATGCTAGAAGGCACTCAGAGATTGCGTACATCCGCCACAAGCGCTTACCTCCTAACACCTGATATCATGATAACATATATGATCAAGATACCAGTGGTAAATCTTCAAAAATAGTCTTCTCTTGGCCTGCAAATGGGCATTCAAAAAGCTATTTTGATTTTCAGGAACAAATTTAGTCACTAAAGGGTTAAACTGTTTAATTCATTACGCCCCAGAATCTCAATTTCAAGATCGTTATATAAAATTAGACGAACTATATTAATTCGAAATTAATTTGACTGAAATCTCCCACAACTTCTTATATTCATTGAGGTGTAATACAAATATATTTCGGAATTGTGTTCTTTAAGTTTTTATATGCGGTAACTGTAACAGTTTGCTAGTAACCATAGTGCATTGCTCAACTGTGGCGAATCTCTCGTATTATTTGTTCATGTTGTACATTGGGGTGGGGGTATTGAGAACGTTATACCAAAACTAGGCGGCATATGCCGTTAAACCCGCGACCTTTTAGGGTTGATGAAATAAATATCAATTGAAAACTGGGGAAGGGGTGTAATCTAAATCTCGTCTTGCAAAGCACATTCTTAGGGGTGACCCACATACCAAATTTGGTTCAATTCCACCCAATAGTTGGAGAGGAGTTAGCGTAATGGACAGGCGGACGGGTGGACGGACGGATGAACAAAGGATCCTATGCTGTAGGATGAATGTAATGATGGTAGCGAAGCAGACTGTGAAGTCTCATCGTGATCGGATAACCCCTTGATGAATTAGATATCATTTGAAAAAGCATTTTGAACGAAAACCTTAACGTTGAGTGTATGCTCATGGTGGAATGGAATGATGGACGGACAGACGGACTAACAAAGGTTCGCATGGTGTAGGATGGAGTAATGATGGCATAGAAGCATCCTTTGAAGTTTCATCGTGATCGGATAACTCCTTGATCATTTAAATGTCAATTGAAAAAACTATACATTTTGAGGGTTTGGTCAGGTGGAACGAGGTAACGGACTAACAAAGGCTCGTATAGAGCCGCTCGCTGATCGCGGTCGCGACTAATTAATGTTCATGCATTTATGTCACTGTCATTATTGTACAAATACTCTTAGAAACTCACCTTCGTAGATTCATCTGAGTCATCGCCACAGAAGAGGCCAATGTCGTTAGCTGGTCGTTCCATTGGCACTACAGCAGCACTTTGTGCGGTGACTGGAGTCTCTACTAATACAGTTTCCGTGTTCATATGCGGTGGCAATAAATTGTTAGCTGTGCTGGCTCTCATATCATTGTTTATTATGGAGGTACAACCAGGGTCACGAGATTGAATAGGTTTAAAAACGAATAGATTGTTGTCTTCTGCAGTTTTTTTATCACTCATTTTAAACAGTTTTTAGTTTTAGTGCTTATATGACAGTAGTTTAGGTCTTTAGGAAACAAAATTAAATTAACGTGCTATATATAGCCATACCATATAGGTGCAAATTACACTGATGCTATTTTGGCCTTATTAACAATCTGTAGTTTCTGATATTACTCATACATACGAAACACGCATTGCTTTCTGATAGCGTTTATAGTAAGCCTGTAGGTCAGCGGCCAGCCAATGCAGAGACAGCATTAATGCTACAAGGCACGTGACTACGGCGATACGGGTGTGGCGGCTGCGAGACAATGAGGTCAATTGTCTAGCCTGATTGGCCTTGTTTCTCACTGTTTCTATATGCAGTAATGCAGATGATACATATCACATGCAGAAGCCAGAACGTGTACATGTATTTAAGCTGCCTAAGCAGACATTGAATGGTGACTAATGAGAATTGGTATCTCACTTGCGGACTTAGGCTGATTTTATTGTGACTTAGACTTAGATATTTTTATGCCAGGCCCATGGGGGTGGGTGGGGTGGGGGTGTTCTAACACACACACACACGCGCGCACCCCCACCCCCCTCCCTTAGCTACGCCACTGCAATCATAGCTCCAGGAAATTGAAATATTTAGCTTAAATTGCACACATTAACCAGCTGAGGCCACTAGATGGCATGCGCTTATTGATCCAGCTATACCGAGCTATACCAAAAGAATGATTAGCTTTGTCCAATGGACAAACCAGCAGTGATGAACCTACTTTGAAGCTAATGTGGAAATGATAAAGAATTTTCTTGTCACATGACAGCAAGGAATTGGTATTCAGTACTGAGAGAACCACGGCTTAGCCATCCAAAATGTATAGTGTTATGGAAGCGGCATGGATTCTATATTGCAAGTTGGAAATTGGTCTGGAACAATGTACATTTGCCCAATATACCCAATCAGGCAAACAATTTAGTCTGGAGATTAATTTATTGGAGACTTTGGATCAAACACGTTATGGACAAGGAAAATATGAGTCTATGCTCGTGGAGGAATGGAATGATGGACGGACAGATGGACTAACAAAGGTTCGCATGGTGTAGGACGGCAGGTAATGATGACATAGAAGCATCCTTTGAAGTTTCATCGTGATCGGATTCTTCTTCTTTTTTTCGTTCGCTGATCAAACCGCCAGTCCTGTGAGTGACTATCGACATGATCATAAGCGTTAAGTGCGTGGATCCATGGTTTATTAGAGTGCGCCGTGCGGCCTGGAACCTCCGTCTTCAGCACTCGAGGTTTCTGTCAGGGTTACCTCACCCTTACCTCCTTTAGTCGCCTCTTACGACACGCAGAGGATACGGAAGGTGTATTCTAAGCCCCACCTACAGGGTTAATCGGATAACTCCTTGATCATAGGCTTAGGAAGAGAACACATTTTGGAACACATTCCGAAGAAACGTTAGTACATGTATTTAGTGATTGTCATATGATAGTTCAATTCTGGGCATATGTAGAGAAGAGGTTATCCCATCTCTGTGTGCCTAGAACTGATCTAACCACTCAGATATTTCTGTTTCGTGAATTAGAAAACATTGTCATGTTGAAGAATGATAAGACAATCACCATATGCTGCTTAAGCATTGGTGTTTGGAGTATTTTGAAGCACCGCTGTTCATTTATATATGACAGTAACATTTACCATACATTGGATCATATGAAGAGGTTGAATGCGATAGTTAATGGATTACTATCTCATAACATAAATCGGAAGATAGAAAGCTTTAAAAAATATATGGTGCAGAAGAGACCTAGTATGGCTTGAAAATGATAATCGTGTCATTAAAAAACCGCATGACTAATAAGAGCCGTGTTTTGTTTATTATTAATATTTTAGAAATATTTTTAATATGTGTCTTGTGTATTAATATGTGGACGTGATTAGTTGGTTAATTTAAACCACAATCATGTCTGTAATCCTTATAACTTTTTTGGCTGGAATTATTTTTTGATCATGCACATGTAGTATCAGTGGGTAACGATGCGTGAAGTTGAGATGTTGCTGTGTGAAGCAACAGCATCCACTTCACGCAGCAACGGCTTCAGCACACACATATGCTCCAAAACTCACCGGTAATCAGATTATGATTTTAACACAAAAGCTTGAGGTTTGGCTCGGAAAGGGTTTAAACGTGGCCCAAAAGTCAGGTGGTCACTTGAACGGGCTAAGCCATATTCTATTTGGAAGTTAAATAAATAGCTGATTTATAAGCCAATGCTTTTATTATTGATGTTTGTTCGGGGTTGTTTTAGAAATGGAAGCCAAAAATAAATTACATTCGACTAAAATAAATTCAGCATTCAGTCTAAGCCACTTCCTAATAATAGGCTGTGCAAATTTACTCTGTGTATACATACATACGTGCGTTTATACTGGGATAATTATGGAATTTCTCTTTCCAATTAAAATGAAATGTTATAAATCGCTTGTTAAATTTCAATCCACATCGACTATGTAGGTTGCATTAGCGCTTCACCGAGAGCAGTGTAATATCTTGGCGTTTGATTTTTATAAATTATCCTGCGGGACGTTGATTATTAATTAATTTGTTCCCGGTTGACTGTGTGTCTTAAATACGCCCGATCGCTGTATTTATTTCTCAGCCTATGCTCACCTGAACGTTTGTAATTTGAATGGTATGTTGTTGAGTTAGTTGCTTGGAATCTTTAAAGCGAAACATCAAACTGTTTTGAATATTTAGATTAATCGTTTGACCGTCATATATTTATTGTTTATTCAAACACATAACTGATATAAGCAGCAGCAGCAGCAGCAGCAGCAGCAGCAGCAGCAGCAGCAGCAGCAGCAGCAGCAGAGGGATCTAATCTGACAATCAAGTATGTGATGGTATATTCAAATACGTCACATGTTATCTGCAGCCACAATTGAAATACCTCATGAATGGCTTATCTAAGTCAGTCAGGAATAGTCCGTCATATGCACGAAATGTATGACTTTACTACTTTATAACCATTATTGAATAATCGCAAAATAAATCGATGGGGCCACCCCGTTAACATAATTCAAAATATTCAACAGCTTACCTGTACAGTTTTCAGGAAAATCTGATACAGGGGGTTCAGTGATGGATCGACTCCCAGCACGGACAGCGCACGGGTGGAGCCTAGCTAAAGCTGGGTAGGACATGGCTAAAATTGGACTCTCTCAAGTCAGGTCAATTTCAGGAAAGGTTTCCAGAGACCATTTGCAGCGATGGCTCCCAGTCAAATCCGCTTCATTATATTCAACAATGGAGGAATCCGATTTTAGCTATCACCCGCCCACCCCACCACCTCCACCGCCACCCTCACCACAACCACCACCCCTACCCCACCACACCCACCCCATCTCTGGCTAAGCTCCACCCAAGCTTTGCCCGTATTGACTATCAATTTCCAGAAAACGGTACAGGTAAGCTGTTGAATATTTTGAAACGAAGTTGACTGGGTGCTGTCGCCTCCTGAAACTCTTAAACTACTAACCAGACTTATTAAGACACAGTGCCCCAGCCATATGATTGTTCGAACAGTTGCCCAGATGAAGCCGTTCATTGAAGCGACATTGACTGACATCATCCTCGGTACCATTGCACGTGACATTACTGATCAGGTACGGGGCAATAGCCTTCTTCTGGCCAAAAAGCGTGTGATGATATGCAACACCTGTATACAAAGTAATAGTCAGAAATATCAAACTATAATGCAATTTCTGGACCTACTTGACCTTTGCTGAAATAGAAATAATCTGCGGTTACGCCAGCATTTATTACCATGAAACATGGAATAAAAACGTGGAATAATCAAGATAGCATGAAATATATACATTGATATGGCACACGGCCCATTATAGAGTAAGATTAAGTAAATAATTATAATCTTTGAATTGACTACGGTTACGGTTACCGTAGTACGGTATAACATTAAATAAGACTAACTAGTTAGATCTGTGTTATGTTAATTTTATTCATAAATACAACGTAGATAACAGACGATGTTGCCGATATTCGGAAATCAGACGATAACGATAACGATAATATCGCGATATTCTCGATATTATCAGGAAATCGCCCAGCTTTCCAGTTTATCCATCAATCATATGACGTCATAATCAACTTCGCGACGTGTAGGGTGATGTTATAATGAATTACGTCATGAATGACAAAGATAGGTTCGTCACGGACGCTTAATTGAAGAGGGAGTAATCGTTGTTGTACGAATTGCATGTCTTTACTATTTAATAAACATGCTGTTGAATATTTTTAAACTAATTTGACTGGGCGCTGTTGCTGCCATAATAGTTTCAAAATATTCAACAGCTTAGCTGTATAGCTTTCTGGAAATTGATAGTTAGCGAGTGCAGGGATGGATCGATTTCAACGCCAACGAAGTGTGGGTGGAGCTTAGCTAGAGATGGGCGGGGCATAGCAAAAACTGGAAAGGCCCATTGAGACAATGGAATTTCAAGGGTTAAACGTTAAAGAATGGCGCGTAAACATGTGTACAATGTACCAATGTAAAATATTATCTCGTACCTGCTTTATATCCAAGTGACTTGCATAGGACTTTCGCCTCTGAATCCGACCAATGTTGGTAACATATTCGGCCAGTAATCCCATAGTGCCTAACAGTCACCTGCCCATGCGCTTTCCCTTGTCTGTGTACGCCAAATCTATAATCTGGGGTAGGGAGAAAGAAATTGATTGTGCAAAATTAATGTCAAATGTTCATCTACGTCATACGATCAAGTCGCCGATAACAGCCAATTATATGGCTATTAAAACAGTTTCCATGGGAAAAACATTCGAGGCGATTCTTTCAGGTATCGTGCATTTACCAAAACCTTCCGAAGCCTTTGTCGATATATGATGATATCAAGAATAGATTTATGTAAGTAATAGTGTGTTGCATGGGTTGCCATCTGTGGAACCCAAATAATGACGAAATTATTGCTGGGAAAATGTTTTCCTCCTGTTTATTATGAAATATTGTTGATGATGATGATGATGATGATGATGATGATGATGATGATGATGATTGTGACGACGACGACGACGATGATGATGCGCTAACGTCACAGACGGGAACTCTAGTGCCGAACTTGGGACTCATAGGGCGCTGCACAAAGTTTCTGAAATTGTTAGCTGAGGCCCTAGGAACTGCCATTAGGATCGCGAGAAAGCTAGGGTCAGTTTCACTTGTAATGGTGATGGGCCCCTGAGCTCAGAGGGCTGCTTAATATGGCCACATCAGTCTTATACAGTACACCTCAGAGATTTGACATATATCAACCACAGAATAAAAAAGATACTGTTGAATATTGTGAACATAATTGGATTGAATACATTGCTCACTAAGGCAGTAGTGTCTTCTAATCAAATTATGTTCAAAATATTCAACAGAACATTTTTATATCGTGTTCGAGAGTGTTTTGAATGAATTATGAGTTGTACTATATGTATGTCTTCTATGCGTGTAACTTGAAGTTATGCAGGGGCCCCACAATTAAGAGAACAGGGAATTTGTTGGCCCAGTGCAAATGCACTTGTTGCATTGCCTTAAAGGGATGCTAATCTCATCTCAAATGTTATACTGTACCGATAGATTATGGGTTATAGATTCCAGATCATTCATATCCTGTCACATTCCCGTTTCCGTATCACAATTATCTGCTTTGTAATATCGCTCAAATCTTGAACAGTGATCGCCACCATTTTGTCTCCTCAAGCGATAGCGTGTGATGTCATTTAAGTGCCAATGCATTACATTCTTTATTATGCAATATTCATCTCGTTGAATGGCGGCAACAACTTCCAGTCAAATTAGTTTCAAAATATACAACCGCTTACCTGTATGATTGCTTTTATGGCACACTGCCAAACTATAGCTGGCGAATCTATGACTGAGCTATATCCTGAAGCAGGCACGCTAGCATTTTTCTGATTGGTTGAAAAGTAAATCATGACAGCCATCATAGGCTGTAGAAAATTTAACGTTGCAACATGTAGCTACTAAAGCCTGAATATCTCTCTTAAGCGGGATGATGAAAAGCGTAACATTACCTGCATAGTTTACGACTGACATATGAGATCACCTGAATAGCTATCAAGAGTTCAGATTAATTATCCTTTAAGTTCAGCCCTACCTGCTGCGCACTTTATAAAGTACGGAGTTCGAGAAGAGGCCGTGTTGTCAACGGTGATTCGTGATGGCTCACAAGTATTTGCAGTGACAGGCATCGTGTTTGTTCAGGAAGGCCACTGTACCTGCCCGGCCGCGGCAGGTGAGCATTAGTCAGACACACATAGCATCGCATACGCACATATTGTCCTTTATTAGAATATTAGAGCCGTGAATCTACAACTTTGAGAATGACCGGAATGAAACGTATCCGGTTACACAAGGATTTGCAATGTCAGCTGAACTGCAGAGAGTGAGCATGTCGTTCTTTTCGCCCATAAGTAATGTTCTTTGTCGCTATTGGAAGAAGCTCATTAAGGCGACCCTCTTCTTCATCGATGACGTTACATTATTCCATCTCGTGTGGCTTGACATGTTTTGGGATTGAAGGGTTTGACTTTGTTAAATGTTGGGGAAACGATGCTAAGCTGCTAATAGATAACATATGAAGAAACAGGTGGTGAACCATCTCCTTATATGGATTCTAGCTACCTGTCAAATCTTGGAAAATCCATTGATAATTTGACATGAACAGTTAATTTGTTGTCTGCCAAGTCGGTGTCTCACCAGGGATGAGCTCGCCATCATCACAATCCAGTTTTACCTATGCCTCGCCCACCTCTAGATAAGCTCACCCCCACCCCACACCTCCCCCCCCCAACCCCACACCACGCTCGTGTTGGGTTTGACCGATCCCTGAACTCTCTGACTACCAATGTCCAGAAAACTCTACAGGTAAGCTGAAACTATTTTGACTGGGTACAGTTGCTGCCAATGGTAAAGACATATAATTCCTACAACGTGTAGGACTAGTAAGCGTTAAGGACGGACTAAATCGAATCATTCATGACGTAATGATTATGATGTCATCCTCCAGGACACTTATTTGATTATAACGGCATGTGATTGACTGAGGAAATGGATTCCTGAATTTGATGGAGGAATTGTATAATCTGAGATCATTTCACATATACTTGACATGTCAATGGATCTTCCCACATTTATCCATCCATCATCCGACGTCATATGACGTCATAATCAAAAAGGTGACGTGTAGGATGATGCCTTAATTAATTATGGCATGAATGACTCGATTTAGTCCGTCTTAAACGCTTAATAGTTCGACACCTTGTGCAAATCGTACGTCTGCTATTTAATAAACATGCTGATGGAAGTTCAAGGATAGGTCGATCCCAAAACGGGCGCGGTGTGGGTGGAGCTTAGCTAGAGATCGGCAGGGAATAGCTAGAACTCGAACGGTCCATTCCGCCCTTGTATAGGTCCAAATATTTAGATAGATCTAGCGATGTTAGCACGCTTTGTTTCCACACTATGTCGGCTCAACTGCACCCCCTGTGTAAAGTCATCTGCGAATAGAGGATTCCACTTTCTTAGTCCGTCATATGACGTCATAATAACCTACGTCACATGGAGGATGACGTCATAATCAATTGCGTCATGTATGACGCTATTTAGTCAGTCATAAACGTTTAATAGTTCGACAAGTTGTACGAATTGTATGTATTAACGATTTAATAAACATACATAAATAGACTGGGTGTAGTAAGATGTCGGGCCTGTCCCGCGGTGTCCGTGCAACCTGTCTATGGGTAAATTCGATGTCAACGCATGTGAATATTCTATTAATTCTTACCTTCATTGACAGGAATCTGATTTTCGCGGAAACAAGCCACTGACGCGTAGTCTTTCAAGTTGCACCTGCCGGGTCTGACGCATTCCTCGATAGACGTTTCATTTCCAGCGCACGACATCGCGAATGAAGGTAAGAAGGTCATGGGACTGTATGCCGAACAGCATATCGCGCGACCATCAACAAAGCCCATTGAGACACAGGCTAGTTTCGCTGTGAAGTCGTTGAAGCCTCGATCGCAGACCAGGACCCAGTGTGTCTTTTGATAGTACAGCACCGGCCCGTGTATTGGGTTTGGAACGCGGCTGTATAAACGCACTGAAACAATGACATAGACGCGTAATAATGGATAAATTATATTTGCTTAGATTATTCTCTCGGAAGTTAGAATTACTGTAGTCTGTTGACGCATAATTTACACGTTAATTATTATGTCTTTCTTTCTCCAGTCTCAGTCTCAGCTATCTACCCCTTCATCCCTCTCATCATCTGCCCATTTCTCTCACCATCTCTCTCTCTCTCTCTCTCTCTCTCTCTCTCTCTCTCCCTCTCTCTCCCTCTCTCTCCCCCATCTCTCTAACCTCTCACCATCCCCCTTCCACCTCTATTTTTGTTTTGAACTCGCTAATAGAAATATTAGAAATATTTAAAGATAAGAAAAAAGTTATATTGTGCATTTATCGACCTAGAAAACCCTTTTCTAAACAGAATTTATTTTGTTCAATGGGAGCACAGCAAGACAAAAGTCTTATACACGTGTCTCCCATACATACAAATACAATACATTAATAAATACATCAAGATGGGGTATATAAAACATAATTAAATAGTAACGTATGTATAACTAGTTAATTGATAATCTATATCAACCACTGATTACAATTTTTCTAGATAGTTCGCACGCTTGCGTATGTGTACGTGAATATGTGCGTGCGTGCTTACGTATTGGCGTGCGTATGTGCACGATGCGAGAGAGAGAGAGAGTGAGAGAGAGAGAGCGAGAGCGAGAGCGAGGGGGTGGGTTGTTGGGGAGGAGTGTGTGTGTGTGTGTGTGTGGGGGGGGGGAGTTGGGGAGTTAGGGAAAGAGAGACAACAAGAGAGGAGAGAGGAATGTGAGAAACAGGGTATAGACTAAGAATTTGACAAGAGTGAGAAAGGTAAGGTGGTGAGGAGCTCTTAACACTATGCTAGAAAACGCATTTGCACCGTATGTAGGGAGCATTGTGGGAGTGGGTTGGTAAGTGGTGGATTATTACAACACAATATAAGTCGGAAAATATGGACAGTAATTCAAAAGATGTACATGAATATCAACTCTAAAGTATTTAATAACAACACAGTATCAGATTCATTTACATGTAAATGGGGACGGCGACCGGGGGAAAACGTTTCACCCATGCTCTTTAACCTCTACGTCGATGGAACGTGCAGGCTGTACAGGGGTAACCATAGATATAACTATCGACGCATACCTGAAACTAATTTTACCACTCTATGCAGACGGCACTGTCCTCTTAGCACAGGAAATCATGGAATTACAAACAATGCTTATACATTTTAATCATACTGTAAAAGATGGTACATCTGAATTAACAAATCCAAGACCCAAATTTTAGTATTTGGAAGCAACAAACAGGGATGGAAAAACGCCTAGTAAGCTTTTATGTTGGCAAATAGAAAATCGAAATTATAGAAAAGTACAGATGTTTGTGAATCCTCTTGTACAAAAGTACCTGACTGAACAGGCCAATAAAGCACTCTATGCATTTTAGAGACGGGTAGAAAACATAGCGCTTCCTAGAAATTGCCAATTGAAACACTTTGACACTATTATCATCCCAATTCTATTGCTATTGCCATTCAACACCGAATTATCACATATTGGGCCTCTATAATAAATGGTAAACAAACTAAACTCACATATCTCATGTACAGATACATGTACAACGAACACCTATACCACGGAACTCAGTTTAAATGGCTGAAACATGTCCAAACGTTGCTACAAAACGCCAGAGTGGGAAACGCATGGGATAGTCAAACATCGCCCAATACAGTTTTGCCAAAAATTATAAAACAGACTACAATCGGTCAATTTATTCAACGATGCGATGGTGAAATAACAACTCTTCAAAAGGGAAAATATATACTATCTACAAAACAAGCTTTGAATTCGAACCATACCTCACAAATGTGAGCGATTTGAATATGATTATACTAACACGATTTCGTACACGCAACCACAGAGAAACGGGGGTGGGAGTGGGGTGGGGATAGGGGTGGGGTGGGGGTGGTGGGGGGGGGGGTGGTTGGTGGTGGGGGGGGGAATACCCAGTGAACAAATATTATACACACCCTGTGACAAATAAGATATTGGAGATGAATACCATTACCTGTTTCTATGCGATCACTTCAAAAAGTAGAACAACAACAACAACAACAACAACAACAACAACAACAACAACAACAACAACAAAATAATAATAATAAAAACTGCTACTGCTACTACTACTGCTACTATTACTACTACTACTACTACTGCTACTACTACTACTACTACTACTACTACTACTACTACTACTACTACTACTACTGCTGCTGCTGCTACTACTACTACTACTACGACTGCTGCTACTATTACTACTACTACTACTACTACTACTACTACTACTACTACTACTACTACTACTACTACTACTACTACTACAACTACTACTACTACTACTACGACGACGACGACGAGGATGACGACGACGATTACTACTACTACTACTACTACTACTACTACTACTACTACTACTACTACTACTACTACTACTACTACTACTACTACTACTACTACTACTACTGCTGCTGCTGCTGCTACTACTACTACTACTACTACTACTACTACTACTACTACTGCTGCTACTATTACTGCTACTACTACTACTACTACTACTGCTGCTGCTGCTACTACTACTACTACTACTGCTGCTGCTGCTGCTACTACTACTACTGCTGCTGCTGCTGCTGCTGCTGCTGCTGCTGCTGCTGCTGCTACTGCTACTACTACTACTACTACTACTACTACTACTACGACGACGACGACGAGGATGACGACGACGATTACTACTACTACTACTACTACTACTACTACTACTACTACTACTACTACTACTACTACTACTACTACTACTACTACTACTACTACTACTACTACTACTACTACTACTACTTCTGCTAATGCTGCTGCTACCGCAAGCACCACCGCTACCGCTACCGATACTGATACCCCCAACGCTCTACCGATACCTCTATCACAACCGCTACCGATACCACCACTGTTAGCACTTCTGCTACCGATACCGATACTGCCGTCAGGAGCGCAGGCATTGTATTTCTTTAATGAATCGACACGTTGCTAAACTCTATGAAATTTAAAGGAATACTAATCGCATCTCAGATGGGATAATGTAATGGTTGATATATTCCATATCAGTCATATCCAGTGACATTCCCTTTTCAGTATCACAATTATCTGCTTTGTAACATCGCATTAATGTCAGGCTAGGCTTGCGCGATTTCGCGATTTAAAAAAAAATTCGCGATTTTCGACGATGTAATTGAACAAAATTCGAAAAATCGTGAAAAGATTTAGCAGACTAAGATTTTAAAACTCATCATTCAGCAGTAAATGAATACAGTTATAATCCATTCGAGCATGTATCCACTGTGTTTTTTCTTGATTGTTAAACGGACTTGTTCACTAAGTCCTAATCGAAACACAAAGCTCTATGGTAAACCAGCTAACAATAGTGAGGTAACACCTTGGTCATTGAGAAAACTAGCTAGTTACTCCGTCGAATCGCCATATAATTTTTCTTTCTTTCGCTGCAGACCTCGAGTCTGTCGTGAAATACCAAGTATATACTTAGTTGCAGAGTGTTAGGCAATAATCACTGAACATAATTCTTTTTAATTCTTTTAGCAATTTCAGGCGGTGTACAAATTTTTCCTTTTTGATTCGGTTGTGATGTCTAATTAAAGAAAATAACGCAACAGCATTCCAGATTGTTGTATTTTGAACTGTGCGTTCTGTCGATTACTCTTAAATGGAAATCGTACATTCTGAAAGCAACTATATATTGCACTATAGGACGACTTTACGCCAGCGCTATCAGTACAGGGACAGACCTGGTTTTCACAAATTATTAGCCAATAGATTAACCAAATACCTTCTTTCTTAGCCAAATCTGAATTATTTTAGTAAATGCTTTCCAATGTGATCCATTATCATGAGCTAACCATTTTGAATATTTTGCCTAACGCAGCAACAGCTTTCAGTCAAATTAGTTTCAAACTATTCAACAGGTGGTATTAGAATTTCAGGGTTTATTTGCTCACAATAACACACATAATATAAGTACTAATTACAAAAATATTTATCTTAAGAAATTCTGCAAAGTTAATTGTAATGATACTTTACTTAGAAATTATTCTGCATAATCATATGATTTTAATCATTAGCCAAATATGTATCCAATCCTTCATTCTCTTAGCCAGATTTCAATTTTCCTAGCATTTGGGTATTTGTCGAATAGGTAGGTCAGTCCCTGAATGTTGACCAATGATCGCCACCATCTTGTATCATCAAGCGATAGCGTATGATGCCAATGAATTACATTCTTAATTATGTAATAATCATCGCATTGAACATTTTGGGGCTAATTTGACTGGAAGTTGTTGCTAACTATGGCAGCAACAGCTTCCGGCGAAATTAATTTCAAGATATTCAACGTACCTGTATTGTTGCTTATGTACCGCTTTGACAGACTATAGCTGGTTCCTCTATGACTGAGCTCATATACCGAGGCAAACAAGCTAGTTTTTCTGATTGGTCGAAGGATGAAGGGACGCTAAAGCCTACAAATCTTTCGTTGTCGGCTCAATAGAAAGGTCAAATGTCACGGATGGGTGGCAAATCCTAGCACGTGAATGGTTAGCATAAGAGACGATGTCTTTCCTCTTAACATTTCAGGTCTAATCATACTAATAATAATACTAATACTAATAATAATAATAATAATAATAATAATAAAAATAATAATAATAATAATAATAATAATAATAATAATAATAATTGTAACGATGTTAGCTTACACTCGCAATGCTTAAAAAGTATCATGTATATGTGTATGGCATGTCACGATGTGATCTGGGAGTATGAAATAAAAAAACAACTTGAAGCTTATCTAGAGATGGGCGGGGAATATGTAAAACTGGGAAGGTCCATTGGTAACAAGGATTTTAAAGTTGTGTTTAACTACATAGCTATTCCCATCATGGCCATACTGAACTCAATCCTCTCAATCATATAGTAAGACAATTACCTGGCCCATGACACGTAATGGACACATCATATCTGTGATCGGCGCACCTCCTATCCGTAACCCTGACTTCGCTCCAGCCAGTATGAGGACACGCCATTAGGTTTGTCTCCGCGCCTAGACATGCCATTCCTGTTTTATAGATTTTAACTGGTGGGTTTTCGTAAACGTCTTGGATGACAGATCCACCAGCAAATCCGATTTGTCGACAGAACACAGTTGCGTCAGGTGTATTCCAACTGGCATTGCACACAGTACCCCATACACCGTTAATAGATATCTCAATCCTTCCCTTATTTGCTTCAGGACTGCCTACCATTCGGAATTCTAGACCTATAATTTGAGAGACATATGATGGATACAATGACATATCAAAGAGATGACACTTGAATGAATGAATGCAAGTAAGACAGGGGTCATTCAATAGACAGACCAATTGACTGACTAACCAAACAATCAGTCGAACGGCAGACCGATCGGCTGCTTGATCGATCGAGCAATCAACGATTCATTCACCTTCTAGCGTTTATCAATTTATCGAATAATCAAATTATCACTGCAATGCTTTACTGTGCGTGCGTGCGTGCGTGCGTACGTGCGTGCGTGCGTGCGTGCGTACGTGCGTGCGTGCGTGCATGCGTGCGTGCGTGCATGCGTGCGTGCGTGCGTCCGTGTGTGCGTGCGTGCGTGTTGTGCGTGCGTGCGTGGGTGCGTGCGTGCGTGAGAGGGAGGGAGGGATGGAGAGAGGGAGGGAGGGAGGGAAGGAGAGAGAGAGTTTTCGGTACCTTTCGTATAGCACAATGCCCCGGCGTGATGTCCACTCTTACACTGGGGAACGTTGCCAAAACCATCATGTTCGCACTGACTTAAGCTCGTCTCATTACCAGTACAGTTTACATTGCTGGTCCAGTATGGTCCAATGGACACACCCCTAGATACAACAAGTACACATATTGATGCAAGGCATCAATGGTAAATAGCGTGCCCGGAGGTTATTATAATTCTGAGAATACACTCAACTGTTTCATGAAAAAATGAAGTTATATAAAGGCATACAATAAACACAAAAGAAGGAATATTTCTTGCAAAAAGATATGGGCAGTATTAGCTATGGGCTAGGAAAAGCAGCTTATATTTTTGGTCAGTCCAACAATCTTTCCATCCATCCTTTTTCTCCAGGCCAAGCTCCTTAACAGAGAGAGGGACAGACACAATTAAGAGCAGCCAGTGATGAGAAAATTGCACTACTGCAGCAACAGAGTGTAACAGATCAAATTTGGGTCATTAGGCATCAACAACTTGTAAAGAAAAAGAAATCAAGAGACCTGGCAACCCAGTCAGTAGAAAATCAGTGCAAGAAGCAGTACAAACCCTGACACCCATTCAAACATATTAAAGAAAACCTGTAAAGAATATTTTAAACCTAAATCTTGATACCTTCTTAAACAGACGTGAAGAGCTTTTTACCCGGAAATATATTGGTGAAATATGCACTGCAATGCTAGTGAAATGCACAAAGCAAGTATATTTTTGATGCAATACAGGACCCAGATCGGTACCGACAGATAACCTTTTCAACGAAGTTAAGTGGCCAGGATAAAACCAATACCGTGAACATAGTTTTCTCCAACGAAAATGATATAGTAGAAAACATTCTGACTGAAGACCCAGTGGGAAACATCGTGCTCTGTTTCATTTAGCCATCATATCTATGTCACCTATTAAACGATATCTTTACTGGAAACAGTGACAAACTATTAAATCAAATATTTTTGCTAGACAAAAAGGCCAAAATTGGCCTCAACCATTGTAATGATGACGATCTTGTTGACCATATGTGCAAATGTTATGGTATTAGCCTGATAAGTCAGGTTCTACCAGTACACGCGGCTAATAATATGGGATATATAGAAATATTTTCACATTACTATAATAAATATTTGGTGGTAGAATTATTACAATATTCCGCACAGCACGAGAACATAGTGAGTTCTACATGGCCTTATGTTCGAAAACTGGCTACAAGGCATGTAGAGATATTCTGGTTCTGAATATAGTACATTATTGGAATTTGACAATGGTGTGCCACTACTAAATTGCATATGACGAAATTACTGTATAGTAAACATTTTTTAAACCTTTGATACTTTTTTAGCGTATTCATATACGTATCTAACCATATGGGTGAACTTCTGGGGTCGAACCTATTGCAAACAGTGTGGTACAGAAAATCGTTGATCTGACAGAATTTGCGCCAATTTTCGGTATTGAATTGTGTACTATGAAATTACGTTCCTGTAGAATTTTTTTTAATTCGGAATACAACTAGCATATTTCCTATAAGTATTTGTGGGTGAAATTCTTGGGGTGAACGTATTGCAATGAAAACCATGAATTATCCTAAGTTTGAGCTTATTTACGTTACGAAATTTTTAAATCTCACTACGTCGTAAGCTTATGCCTATACTTATCTAAACATATGGGTGATATTCTGGGCCGAACCCATTATGAGCGATATGTCAGGACATATCGACACCTATCTGAATGTGGTTAATGTGAACCAACCATATTACAATGGGGCCATATGGCGAATATGTAACAACATATTACCAAATTACTTGATGGTAGAATCGTGCAAAAGCACAGCTATATGTAAGAATTGATTACAAACTGAGATTCTAATACTGAATATAGTAAATTGTTGGCATTTGACAACTGTCCGTGACTACTAAATTGAATATTACGAAATTACTACGTGCTAGAAATCTCAAGATTCATTAGCGTATTCATATCCCTATCTAACCATATGGATGAAATTATGTAGCCACATATATTGCAGACGGTAGGGTATTGAAAACCTCAGATCTGCCAACATTGGAACAAATATATGCGATGAAATTGCATACTACGAAAGTACTTCACGTTCGAATTCTTTTAAATTCCCAAATGTAACTAGCATATTCAAACTCCTATACGTCTATGTGAGCGGAGTTCTGGAACCGACAATATTACGGAAAGTAGGGCACCGAAAACCACGAATACACCATCATTTAAGCTAAATTTTGCGTATTAAAATTACCCTCATCTAGAATTTGTTAGATTCGGAATACAACTAGTTTATTAAAGCTCAAGTCTATGTGGGGTAAATTATGGGGCTGAACATACTACAGACAATAGGGCACTTAAAACTGTGGTGGTTTATTAATACAATGAACCTTTCCAGTTTAGCCCATCTCTAGCCAAACTCCACCCATACCACTCTCAAGTTGGGATCGATGGATTTCTGAACTACTAGACGATAAATTTCAAGAAAACTATACAGGTAAGCCATGGAATAGTTTGACACTAAATTGACTGGCTCCTGTTGCTGCCAAATTCGTACAACGTGTCTGATTAATAAGCATTTAAGATGAACTAAATCGAGTCAGTCATGACGTCACTATTATGAGGTTATCCTATGCGTCACCTAATTACTTACGACGTCATATGACATAATATGATGGATAGACAACCTGAAAAGGCCCATTAGCAAGTGGTATTAATTACCCTCGCTCCGTCAGAGGATGAGTGTATTGTATTCGGGTCTATGTGCGTTCGGGATGGCAAGGGTCTACAATCTATGACTGGCCTTGTTAAAATGTGACCTATAAATACGGGTGCTCTCTTAATACAAGTGGTCCATATTGTGTGGACCACGCATTAACAAGTGGTATTAGCCCTGTAATGCTCAATTTGGCCATGCCAATTTCAATAGATTTATCCATTTCTAGGTATGCCACACCTATTTCTAGCTAAGCTCCACCCCCTTTTTGCGTGTTGTAATCGATGTCTATATATAAGCTGAATAATGAATTCCCAGACTTCCAATTTCAAGGTAACTATATAGGTAAGCTGATGACTATTTTAAAACTAATTTGACTGGGGGCACGAAAACCCTGAATCGGCGTAAATTTGAGCCGAAATTATTTCATGGTAGATAGTTTTAAATCTCACTACTTCGTAAGCGTATGCCTATACCTATCTAAACATATGGGTGACATTCTGGGGCCGAACCCGTTATGAGCGATCTTCAGGACATACCGACGCCTATCTGAATGTGGTGAATGTGAACCAACCATATTATAATGGGGCCATACGGCGAATATGTAACTACCTACGATGAGATTACTTGATGGTAGAATTGTGCAAAAGCACTAGCTCATATTGAGTTATATACATCCATATATAAAAAAATTATTACAAATCGAGAACAGACATTCTGATACCGAATATGGTAACTTGTTGGCATTTGATAACTGTCCGTGGCTACTAAATTGAATATTCCGAAATTACTACGTGGTAGAAAACTCAAGATTCATTACCGTGTTCATATCACTATCTAACCATATCGGTGAAATTATGTGGTCAAACCTATTGCAGACAGGTAATAGTAGGGCACTGAAAACCCGCAGATCTGCCAAAATTTAATCGAATTTACGCGATGAAATCGTATTCTACGAAATTACTTCACGGACGAATTTTTTCAAATTCCCAATATAACTATCGTATTCAAATCCCTACGTCTATGTGAGCGAAGTTCTGGAGCCGACCATATTACATAAAGACAGTAGGGCACCGAAAAGCACGAAAACCCTAACATTTAAGCCAATTTTTGCCTAATAACATTATTTCATCTAGAATTTGTTAGATTCGGAATATACCTAGTCTATTAAGGCTCAAGTCTATGTAGGTGAAATTATGGGGCTAAACATATTACAGACAATAGGGCACTGAAAACTGTGAATCACCGGAGATTTAGCAAATTCTCGGTATGAAATTGTGCACTACGAAATTACTTCATGGTAAAAATTGTTTTAACCTCAATCCATTAATTCACTAGCGTATTGATATACCTATCTAACTATATGGTTGACATTCTGTGACCGAATTTCCTGTAGACCTTCTTAACTTAGCACATGCATAGGCCTACGCTTTCGGTTGATTTCTGTATTCAACAATCCGCTACAATATTATTGACAGCAGTTTTGACTGGAAATTTGGAACATTGGTGGTATATCAATACTGCTACATAATTGCATTTGCCCTACATGGATTTATTCCCACGGATGGATTAAAGACAAAAGGATACTACTGATAATCACACATCCATTATTCATTCGTATCCCGCGAGTTCTCTTTCGATACGAGATCGAGAAATGTATCTCGTATGTAGGGGCCTATTGAGTAGCCATTGACGTAGCGATTTCACGATCCAGTGTTGCTTTTACTGTCTGCTACGGAGATAGACTGGGTCTCGGTCTGTCTGGTATCCGAAGTTGAGTCTGTGTAACAGTCTAGTCGTTGTGATAACGTAAGAAGATGACCGGTTATTACATTAGAGGTGTAGTTTCGAAGAAGTCAAGCCTTTAATTTTGGATGGAACCATTATTGTTAGCGAACTCTGTCTACTTTTTCGCCCTCTACAATATTATTATTCATGTTTTTATTTTGAAATTTACGACACACACATAGTACGCCTCAAGACTGTCTGCAACAAGTCTGTAATTCTTACCCTATCTCGAATGCAACAAATGTGAATCATACTATAATACAATACGGGAAAGGTTAAGCAGACATCGTATATCATCGTCGTCCTCATAATTTACTAACCCTGTATTACCTAAATTGAGTCAAGAATATGAAAAAATATATTTGGTTATTGAGTGCCTATTTGCAGGCCAATAGACGCTGTTTTGAAGAGTTACTATTGGAATGACTGGCTCAATTATCGAGCCAGTCATTTCAGTGGTGATTTTCCAAAACGATCTCTTGACCTGCAAATTAACATCCTCAAGATCACTGTGGAGGCCGGTTTTGGCGGCCTCCTCATGAAAGGGTTAAAATACAAGATAAGATGATAGGCTTACATGGGCAGTCGTTGTCGTTGCAATACTTAATACAGATCTATGATAGAAAAATGTAGGTGGGTAGGGTGGGGTGGGCTACCAGTCAAAGTATTAAAAAGATATTCGTATAGTTGTCTTTATCCGAGATATTGAAATTTCGGTGTTAAACATTCTAAAGGATTTGGTTAGAAAAACACACAATTATGCCCAAGTAAGTCACATCTTGGTGGCGGTTGCTAGAAATGACTTCCATGGGCCTAACGTTAGTCAATCGGTCACTGAATCCGGATGGTTTATTAATACATTAATACCGCGCTCGTATTGGTATCGATGGATCTCTGAGCTTCTTGACTATCAATTTCCAGAAAACTATACAGGTAAGGTGTTGACTATTTTGAAACCAATTTGACTGGGTGCAGTTGCTGCTTGTGGCAGTAACATCGCCCAGTCAAATTAGTTTCAAAATATTCACCAGCATGTTTTGTAAATAGCAAAGACATACAATTCGTACAACGTGTCGGACTATTAAGCATTTAAGACGGACTAAATTGAGTCAGTCATGACGTCATGATTATGACGTCATCATATACTTCACGTCGTTGATTATGACATCATATGACGTAATATGAGCGATACACAACATGAAAATATCCATTAGCAAGTGGTATTAATTATCCTTCCTCCATCAGAGGACGAGTACATTGTATTCAGGGCAACAATCTATGATTGGCCTTGTTAAAATATGTGACCTATAAACATGGGTGGTCTCTTAATACAAGTGGTCCATATTGCGTGGGCCACGCATTATCAAGTGGTATTAGCCATGTAATGCTCAATTTGCTCATGACAATTTCAATAGAGAGATCCATTTCTAGGTATGCCACACCTATTTCTAGCTAAGCTCCACCCCTTTTTGCGTGTTGGAATCGATGTCTATATATACGCTTAATAATGAATTCCCAGACTTCCAATTTCAAGGTAACTATACAGGTAAGCTCATGACTATTTTGAAACTAATTTGACTGGGTGCTTTCAAAGGTTTGCTGCATCTGGCCGCGACAACGCCAGGTCAAATTAGTTTCAAAATATTCAACACGATGTTGATTAAACAGTAAAGACATACAATTCGTACACTTGCCGGACTATTCAATGTCCATGACTGAGCTCGATACGCCATTCATTTACACATTTTGGATTGTGACGTCAGCCTGTATATGAAGTAATTGATTATGACGTCATATCCTTCAGTTACAGATCGAACCCAGCCATTATCATAGAAAATGACTGTTGAATAAATGGCAAAGACATACAATTCGAACAGCGTCTAGTCAAATTAGTTTCAAAATATTCAACAGCATGTTGATTAAATAGTAAAGACGTGCAATTCGCATACTTGACTGGCTATTCAATGTTCCTGGTGGAGCTAGATACGCCATTCATTACACATTTTGATTGTGACGTCCAGCTACATCTGACCTAAATAACTATGACGTCATATACAGAAAAATCCATTATCATAGAAAATATCTATGTCTAATTGCCGTCCAAGAGACCATTGGGGGTTTTTCTTTTGCAATTTGCTACTGAAATTATAGGATCGGTTATCCAACCAGTCATTCCAGTGGTAAACTTTCAAAACAAGAATTATTAGATCTCATATCGATGGAGATCTCGCGAGACACAGCCCCACAATCCCCTGCGCGAAATGTTCGCGCCTATAGGCAATTCTAACCAGCAATAAATAGAAGCGGGCACGCAATGAAGAAAGGGATATTTTTTAACCTGGGCTAAGAAGAAGCATCTGCTTTTGGGGGTGCTGTGAATGGAGCATGCAGGTGTGCTTGGCTTAACAAAACCTAAAGAAACCATTTAACCATTCCTATGTCAAGGTAACCCTTTACCGATCAAGCCGGCCAAAAAGGGAATCTGCAGTGGTCTTGGGGAATATTCTTTTGCAGTCCAAGAGAACTTTTTTTTTTAATTTACCAGTGCAATGACTGGCTCGATAACCGAGCCAGTCATTCCAGCGGTAGATTTTCGGAACTAGTCTTCTATTGGCACGAAATGTATTGTGATATCTCCGGAGCTGTTTAATGGATAGGGTTGTGTTTCAGATTATCACATTATGTTAACGAGCACCTGAACAATACAGGAGAATAACCAACAATTAGTGATTTTCCAGCATACAACCCCAATAGAGGATAATAATTTTCCCTCCATATCTTGAATGATTAGCCTGTCCACCTCGTGGCCTAAAAGATTGTGTACATAATTTGTAACGAGTCAGTTCACAGGTTCCCATCACTAACACAGGTGGATGTGACGTGGAACAAGCCTATCTTTATTTCAACAGTGTAAACCATCGGAAATCAGTTAATGTTGGATGCCGTGGAGTGTTCGTGGTGGTTGTGGTGGTTATGGTGGTTGTGGTGGCTGTGCTGGTGGTGGTGGTGGTTGCGGGGGTGGTGGCGGTTGTGGTTGTGGTTGTGATGGTGGTGGTGGTGGTGGTGGTGGTGGTGGTGGTGGTGGTGGTGGTGGTGGTGGTGGTGCTGGTGATTGTGGTTGTGGTTGTGGTTGTGGTGGTGATGATGATGATGATGGTGGTGGTGGTTGTGGTTGTGGTGGTGGTTGTATTGGTATTGGTGTT
>CM067361.1:14569561-14582061 GCA_034401795.1 Chaetoderma sp. LZ-2023a | reverse complement strand
TCTATACGTTAATAACAAAGAATATTACGCTATGTAACACCGTATCTCCATATATAACCAATACCAACCACTTCAAGTAACTTCCTATTAGTGAATGTACAGCCTCAAACGGTAAAATGGCAAGCAGACCCAATATGTGTAAGCATGATCACTCTAAGCATTTAGAGATCCACACGACCTTACTTTTCTCACTCATCTCAAAATTCTTATTTTATCCTTTGTTCTTTTATTAACACCACTATTACTCTCGCTGTGACTCTTCCTCACCCTCAAATCAATCTCTCCCTCACTCCTCTCCCTCTCGCCCCTCTCTCCCCCCCCCCCTCTCCCTCCCACTCCCGTTCCTCCCTACCGTCTGATAATAGAAGAAATAATAAGTTTAACTGTATTTAGAAGTTACCTGCGCCTTTTGCATCCCACCCAGTATCGCATATGACATACCATCCGGGCATCCAGACCTCCACGCGACCGTATGCACGTTCGTCATTCTGATGACCGCCTCTTAGCCGCACTGGAAACAAAATTCAACACATAAAATTCACCTTTCCAGTTTATCCATCCATCATATGACGTCATACTCAACAGCGCCCATTCGAATTTGTTTCAAAATATTAAACAGGTTACCTGTATAGTTGTCTGGAAATTGACAGTCAGGGAGTTCAGGGATCGATCGATGCGAGCTCTAGCGTGATGTGGGTGGAGCTTAGCTAGAGATGTGCGGATTATGGCTAAAATTAGAGAGGTCAATTAGCACATTGGGACACAATTCAATTACAATTATAACTTGCTGTCTCTCGGTCGTTTTTAAAATCTATTTTTGTTTCTTCGTAATTTCTCTGTTTACTTCAAATTTCTCAGAAGGAAAACCAATGTTGCGATTCAGAATTTGAGGGAACACATCTGCGTCAAATTAGACGCGATATTCCGAGATACAGACAAACGCACACACAAATAAACAAAGGGGAAATACACCAATGGCGCAGTCAATGCCATATTGCAGCGCCGTATTGCCGTATTTAAACACATGTAACAGGGACGGATCCAGGATATAATTTGGCGGGGTGGAGGGGTGGGGTGTGAATGTGGCTGTGTGTGTGTTTTGGGGGTGGGGGTGGGGGTGGGGGGGGGGGGGGGTGGGTGGGTGGGGGTGGGGGGGGGTGGGGGGTGGGGGGGGGGGGGGTGGGGGTGTGGCAACACTTTCAAGGGAGGCAACTCTTGAAAAGTGTTCCATTCAGCCACCAGCAGGTAAGTAAAAAAATTGAAAGCCCTGCGGGGTGGGGGCACGTGTCTCTGAGTGCCCCGTCCCCTTAGATCCGCGGTTGTGTAAAAGCAAACTCCGAGAATTGTGAACTTGTTCTGGGGATACAAGACAAGACACGGTTAAAATGAAAACTTAGACTAAAAATGTATCACTGATTTAACCTTTAACCTAACTGCGTCAGCGTTACCAAATCATTGCAATATTGGTGATAATGTATCCAAGTTTTGTCCCAAATATCTTGAACCAATCCTAAGATATCGCAATGAACCGTTCCAGCTTATTCATCAATCACATGGCGTCATAACCAGCCACGTGACGTGTAGGATGACGTCATAATCAATGACGTCATGAACGACGTAGATACGTTCGTCACGAGCGCTTAATTGATACCGGACTACGTTTTGTTGTACGAATTTAATAAACATGTTGTTGAATATTTTGAAACTAATCTGACTAGCCGCTGTTGCTGCCATAGGCGAACTGTGGGGTGGAGCTTAACTAAAGATGGGCGGGGCATAGCATGGCTAAAACTGCCTTCCTCTTTTTGGAGCTACGTCCAACATGTAATCTATCCAAATAAATATTTGTAGCAAGGAGATATTGAATTTAACATTTGACTTTTTGGCTTCCGTGTCTGTGTGCAGCGCAATATTTCTAAGTACGGAAACGTTTATCTAAGTTCATTCCCAGCAGTATGTTACAAACTTAGATTGTAAGTCAATATGAAGAGATAAATCAAAATCTTCTCAATCAAACATGGTTAGTTTACATTGACCTTAGGCATCGACAACTTCCTGTCAAATGTGCCTTTCCAGTTTAGCTATGCCCCGCCCATCTCGAGCCAAGCTTCGGAATGTCCAATTTTAACGCATATGATTCATAGAAATCTATATATAAAAGCCTCATTTTATCCCAGTTTTGCATTCTCTGATCGACATCTTGGTGCTCCCAAAAAGCAGTTTCTTCACCATAGAAATCAATAGGAAACGCCCATACCACCCTAATTCAAACCGTGCTGCGTAAAATCTACTTGATATTTTGTAATCAAATTTATATGATCCATGCGGCAATGTGTGTTCCAAATGCCATCACGTTATTTCACATGCAATGACAGATAGAACGCGACATCTAAATAAACTGCTCAAACATATACACTATATCATTAATTTGCCAATAAACAACACTCCCTCTCGGCGGTGTGATTCATATGAACCCAATGACTCATTTCATTCCGAATAAATGCACGTGATGCCGTTTCTAACTTATTGCGAGAATCCGGTTAATTATCTTTAAAACAATTTGATTGAAAGTTGTTTTCCCTATAGGTAGGAAGAGGTTCGGTCAGAATGTTTTCAAAATAAATATGATATTTCATATATTTATCTCTCTTGATAATATGTTCTCAGGGAATGTAAAATGAAATGTGTGTTTCATTACCTCTGGCAAATTGACATGTAAATGTATGGCTCTTGTGGCTGTATTGCCTCATTTAAAAATTAATTTTATAGGATTAATGATTAAGTCTGGTAGATAATCTGTATTAGATGCTATTTAATCCTTTGCCACTCATATCAGCCAAAACGGCTTCAGAACAAGTCTTAAGAAATGCTCATTTGCAGAGCAAAGAGAAGGCTATTTCTAGAAATTTACCACTGGAATGACTGGCTCGATAAGCGAGCCAGCCATTCCAGTGGTAAATTCTCAAAAATATTCTTCTCTTGGTTCGTAAATGGACATTTTCTATGAGAAAATTGAAATTATCTTGTATAAATTCAAGGGATAAAAGGGTTTTATGAAATTCTCTCAGCTGAAAAACCGATCACGTCATCACAATTCCATGGCAATCATTCAGTTTTAACCAATCAAATATCAGTTGTTGAGAATACTTTTTCAATATCTGAAAGCACTTAGCTTTGAGAAGTTTTATTAAATACCTGGAGGAACTGCAGTCATTTACCACGCTCTATCAACATATGAGTGTTCTTACAAACCTGACATTAACAGGGAATCGTATGCTTTGCACTTCGTTAGTTGTGGGTTCTATTCCCTATCCATGACAAAATACTGTAGTGCCACGAATACTTGCATAACATACACACCTGGAAAGTCTCGCCTTGCCATATTGAATGTAAAGCGATTACACAGTCAAAATAACTTACCAGATCCTACTTTTATGCTACTGACAGCAGCTGCGAGCGTCATCAGCAGACATACACAGATGCAGCATGTCCTCTGCCAGCCCATTCTGCAATAGAATATCAACTATTCAAGTTATAAATATATAAAACGGTGTATTTGCATCGTAAATGCCTTTGACCTTTGACCCCATGGTCTGAATGCTGTGTTTCTATTATATAACTATTATCTATGAGGTCATATTTGAGACAAATTGCCAAATGAAGAGCAAAATGCAAAATACGATTTGTATCAAGGTCACAATAACCATGACCTCATAGTGGCTGAATCCGGTTTATCATTTTTTTAAACATATTTTATTGTACTAATAATACAACGGGATTGGGCACAAGTTCTAGCAACTTATCTAGGCCCTCTCCCTACATAATCAATAACACGGCAAGATACTCAAACTAAAACATAAATACACCAAAGAGAGAGAGAGAGAGTGTGAGAAAGAGAGCGAGAGAGAGAGCGAGAGAGAGGGGGGGGGAGAGAGAGAGGGAGGGTGGGAGGGGGTGGGGGGAGGGACAGAGATAGAAAAGAAAAGCAAGTACAGAATGGAAGATAGGTAGTAAAAAGATAAGAAAAATATGTATGTACATAAAAACTTACAAAGCTGAAAAACAAGAAAATGTATGACAATATGTAGTTGAACATTAAAAATATCAGGTGCTTTCACTGTTGTCAGTTGTGCTGTCGTGCTTGTCGGGCTCCGGGGCTGTTTGATCTTTGGTTGCATATGAGTGGTATATAACCCAGCGGGCACTTGACGTTGCCTGGATGTTGAGCCAATGCAGAAATTACGTCATGTCGTAATTTCAACATTGATTGAACGCCGAAACAACATCCGTACCCGCCGGGAAGGTTCTCATATACGGAAGACCACAAAGCGAAAGAAAAAAAAATTTAAATAAGATTCAATAAAAATTACAATAAATAAATATGACTGTACATAGAAACAAACCCTTTCTAAGGCGGACAGCTTTCTAGTGGGTTACAAAACACTGAATCTACAAATCAGATTGTCACACGCCCCAATCGTCGTCCCGTCGTTTATCATTCGACGTCATGACGTCATACTCAACAACGTCACATGTATGTTGACGTTATAATCAAGTACGTCGTGAATGACTCGATTTAGTCTGACTTAAACGCTTAATAGTCTGCCAGGTTGAGCGAATTGTATGACTTTACTATTTAATAAACATGATGTTGAATATTTTGAAACTAATTTGACTGGGTGCTGTCGCTGTCATAGGCAGCAACAACACACAGTCACCCAGTCAAAATAGTTTCGGAATATTCAACACCTTACCTGTACAGTTTTCTGGAAACGAAACGAAATAAATCCTAACATATGCTGATGAAATTACATACAAATTTATATAATTTTTCTAAGTTGCGAAATTGAATTAGTGACATGAGCCCCGGTTTCAACTTTTCGTCTAAAAAATTTACGACCAGCTGTGTTAAGAAACGTCCATCGTATGCCCTAAATAACAGGTGGTCGTTCCCGCAGGTTTGACTCTAGGCACTACCACGTGCTGGATATTTATGTATCTACAATACAGCACGCGGGAATTTAGACACGCTTTTGAAAGCTTAGCATCTTGTGCCTAGTTAATGATAAAACAATAATTTATTCTCGGATCAGAGTCACTTTGCTGGAGTTTTTGTCCGTGTTTATGCCTTTGTTGTTATCCTGTTACTGTGCATTCAAATAAGCTGGGTGGTGATGTGTGATGGGCGGGTGATGTGACAACAACAACAACAACAACAGCAGCAGCAGCAACAACAACAACAACAACAACGAAGACTTCTGAAATGAGGATTTTGCCAGCGGGGAATTTGCCTAAATATTTCAAGCATAAGAAAACGATAGCTTAAGGGATAGGCCGGGTCTAATGAGATATAACTGTTACACTCGATCCGTAAGGCAAACTAGGAGATTGTAAGATGTGCGAGTGTGTGCGTGCGTGTGTGCGCGTGTGTGTGCGTGCATGTGCGTACGTGCGTGTGTGCATGCGTGTGTGCGTGTATACGTGCGTGCGAGCGTGCGTGCGTGCGTGCATGTGGGTGCGTACGTGTGTGTGCGCGTGCGTGTTCGCGTATGTGCACGTGCATGTGTGTGCGCGTGCGTGCGTGCGTGCGTGCGCGCGCGCGCCCGTGCGTGCGTGTGTGTGTGTGAGAGCGCGCGCGTGCGCGCGCGTGCGCGACGCGTTTGTATATGTGTGTGAGTGAGTGATTGCGCGTTTGCGTGATTGCGTAAGAGCGTGCGTGCGTGCGTGCGTGCGTGCGTGCGTGCGTGCGTGCGTGCGTGCGTGCGTGCGTGCGTGCGTGCGTGCGTGCGTGCGTGCGTGCGTGCGTGCGTGCGTGCGTGCGTGCGTGCGTGCGTGATTGCGTAAGAGCGTGCGTGCGTGCGTGCGTGCGTGCGTGCGTGCGTGCGTGCGTGCGTGCGTGCGTGCGTGCGTGCGTGCGTGCGTGCGTGCGTGCGTGCGTGCGTGCGTGCGTGCGTGCGTGCGTGCGTGCGTGCGTGCGTGCGTGCGTGCGTGCGTGCGTGCGTGCGTGCGTGCGTGCGTGCGTGCGTGCGTGCGTGCGTGCGTGCGTGCGTGAGTGTCTGTGTGTGAGGGCGCGTGCGGCGCGTTTGTGCGTGAGTGAGTGAGTGATTGCCTGTTTGCGTGATTGTGTGATTGCGTAAGAGCGCGCGTGTGTGCGTGCGCGCGTGTGCGATCACCCTCGCTACAATCTCATATCTGGATACGTGAACAAGCTATGTTGATTAAACAGTTCTTTCTTCTTTTCGTTCGCTGATCATACCGCCAGTCCTGTAAGTGACTATCGACATGATCATAAGATTAAACAGTGTTACTAACGAATTGAAATCATTCATATTTAGTGCAATAGACGCCTTAGGCGTGAAAGGCGTCAATTACTTTTTTTTTTAAACTTAAACTAAAAACTAAAAAAGCACGTATTATTAATAAATATAAATATATGTTTTAGGCCAATATTTATATATTAAGAGAACTTTGTAATAGGAACCTGTTTAACAAGAAACTAGGTCTTGAACCGTCTTTCCTTTCTTCTTTACAGCCCATAAGCCCACCTTCCTCCTCTTGCATTCCATTTTCCTTTCTTTCTTCCCTACTTAGTTTCCTACTGTCGTCCCTTCCTTCATTCCTTCATTCTTTCATTCTTCGTTCGTTCATATGTTCACCCATTCATTCATTCGTTCAGCTGTATGTTCATTTGTATTTTCTATTTTATATAAATTTTGTTTTTATTACTATTGTATATTTTCTATATATTTTTTATTAGATATATTCTATTTTTTCTTTATCTCTTAGCTTTTACTTTCATTTTAAATATTTCATTCTTTTTAGCCGAATTATTAAATTTTCGACTTCATAGAGTTACTTTTCGGCCTACTCTGTTTAATTCAATCAATTAGGATTATTATTAATCCGTCTTATGTTATTGTTATAAGTGTTCAATTGGTCAACCCACTCTCTAGTCTGTAATCGTGGTGCCCTTTTGTTTCATAATAATTAACCTATCGTGAACTCGGAAGACACCAAAAGGTAGCACTTGAACGCAGGATATGCAAGATGAGCGTATCAGAGTGTAGTTTTTCCTCCTGATTTGTTGAAAAGTAAGGCATGACAGCCACCATAGGTTTTGGAAATGTACCAACGTTTAAACTACTCAAGCATGAATAGCTTTCTTTAGCGGCATGATAATAAGCTTAATATTATAGTATAGTTTACGAATGACGTGTTAGATCAGCTGAACAACTATTATATGAAGTTAGTTCTCCTTTAATACTGCCTGAAACACCGCAGGGGCAATTGGCCCAAAAAAGTTAATAAATTGATTATTGTTGTTATCATTATTATGTAAGCGATCCCACTGTCGTAGCCCTCGTCGGCAGCGCGGCGGAGATGGTATGATAATAATAATAATAATAATAATAATAATAATAATAATAATAATAATAATAATAATAATAATAATAATAATAATAATAATAATAATAATAATAATAATAATAATAATATTGTATTTCTACCGCCATTGTCAATGTACAAATAATCCTCATATGCCGTTGTCACGGCCTGAGTGTAATAAAGAAAATACGAAAAATACGAAAATACGAAATACGAAGACGAGAAGCGCGTTATCCTGCATTGTTCTGCTTATGACTATGAAAGACAGAACCTCTTCAATGGACTCGGCTCCTTTTGCTACTTCCCATCATTAATTGATGATGAGAAATTCGTGTCCTGCAATAACGGCGATATAGAAATCTCTGAACTGCCGCTACCCTTTGTCCATGCATGTCTGCTAAAACAACAGTCTACAACTATTGATCCTATGCATTCCGATAAGCCTCTGTGACCATAACTTAATACATTGTATATTTCCACCTATCCTGCTGTTTTGTAGATATGCTGACTGTTATAGTGTATATATTGTTAATGCGTGTGTATTTTATGTTTTGTGTTGTATATATTGTATGTGCTGTATGCAGACACCATACTGTATGGATTTTACGCAATAAATTGAAAATCGTTTACCAAACCTCTGTGTTAGAAACAATCACTGACTTTGTAGGCTACTTGAGTTGTAGAAATCCATGTAAATAAATGCTGTAAATATTATACTTGTCACCCAAAGAAGCACGTGTATGTGTGAACGCTCAATAAAATACACGTAGTTAGTCACAATGGACGTTTCCATGTTAGCCATGCCTCGCCCATCTCTAGCTAAGCTCCACCCACACCTCGCTCGTGTTGGGATCGATCGAAGTATGAAATTCCTGATTAGCAATTTCCAGAAAACTATACAGGTAAGCTGTTGACTATTTTGAAACTAATTTGGCTGGGTGCTGTTGCTGCCTATGGCAGCAATGGCGCCCGGTCAAATTAGTTTCAAAATATTCAACAGCATGTTAATTAAATAGTAGAGGCATACAATTCTTACAATGTGTCGGTCTATTCAGAGCTAAAGACGGTCCATATAGAATCATTTATGACGTAATGATTATGACGTAACCCTACATACCGCTTAGCTGATTATGACGTCATATGACGTAATCATACACTAATTTGACTGGGTGTTGATAGGTTTTTATGGAATACATGCGTGAAAATGATGTCAGAAATATTTGTTTCTATGTTTACATGGCAGCCATTCTGAATACCCGCCATTCTGAGCAGGAAGACCTCATTTTACAACGTGTCTCCTCTTATTCTTTGATTCGGTATACTAAAAGAAACCCTATATACCAAATTCCATGGTTTCTGCCAGAAGCGCACGACTCTGGTGGTTTTTAGCATACATCAGTCCCACTATTACATTAGATCGATGTCGATGATTATGCTCCGAAATAGGTGCCACAGATGCCGACAATGACGATGATGATGTCGCTGAAGATAACGAATTATGATGATGATGATGATGCAGTTGATTATGACGCAATATGATGGATGGAGAAACTGGAAAGGTCCATAAACCTGATTTGAATGTGAGCTGTTGCTACCTATCCTAGACATAACTTCCAGTCAATGTAGTTTTAAAATATTCAACAGATTCTATATAGAGTAGTAAGTACTGCAATTGAGATACTAGAATTCCAGCGGTTATAGCCTTAAACTTCGCGTTATAATGGGAGTTGTAGGCCTACCGATAATGGACCTTTCCATTTTTAGCTATGCCCCGCCCATCACTAGCTAAGCTCCACCCACACCTCGCCGTGTTTGGATTGATCGATCCCCGAAGGCCCTAGCTATCAATTTCCTGAAAACTATACAGGGAAGCTGTTGAATATTTTGGAACTAATTAGACTGGGCGCTGTTGCTGCCATAGGCAGCAACAGCGCCCAGTCAAATTAGTTTCAAAATATTCAACAGAATATTTATTAAATAGTGAAAGCAAACAATTTGTACAACAGCCCATAGACCGTCATCAAAAATGCGTTCGTGACGTACTTATCGACATCATTCATGACGTCATTCATTATGATGTCATTGTACACACCACGAAGTTCATTATGACGTCATATGATGGGTGGGTACTCTGGAAAGGTGAATTGATGGGCCTACACGCTCTAGTAAACAGTTGTTACCTTCAGATAGACATTTATCATCAGGGTATATTTTTTATTATTTATGGGATTATATTTGCATATATATTTTAAGCAAACATAAATAATTTGGATTGATTGTATGTTAAAACAAAATTAGTTGACACTATGCATTGTATTTATCGTTCACCTATCGCCTACAACAACAATTCAACTGCTATGTAGCTAATTGCACCGGTTACAGATTTTTAATAAAACACCAAACTCCAAAGAGAACACGTAAGCATACAATTTCTCAAATATAGAGATGACAATTTTGAGACTAGTTTGAATGCAAGTTGTTGCTGCATCGTTTTAAAATATGTATAAGCCTATGAGAGGTGTCATATTGATGTAAATAAGGTAGCCTTTTAGCAGAAATGTGTTGAAATTTGATTTGTCGATTAACATTACAAGACAGCTCTCAAAGTGTATCATGGTGTTCCATATTCTCGCGGTACTTAACACAATGGGCCTTTCTGGTTTTAGCCATACCCCGCTCATCTCTAGCTAAGCTCCACTCACACCACGCTGGTGTTGGGATCGATCGATCTCTGAACACCCAGATTATCAATTTCCAAAAGACTACACAGGAAGCTGTGGCGCTTAGCTAGAGATGGGCGGGCATGTTTATTAAATACATACGATTCGTACATCAACGCTTTAGTCCGTCACCAATTACGTGTTCGTGACATTTAATTGCCGCAATCATGACGTCATTGATTATGACGTCATCAGCAACGTCCTGTAGTTGATTATGACGTCATATGATGGATGGCTAAACTGGAAAGGTCAATTATACGCTGAAAGCCTTCCCTCTGGTACGTATGTTGTCATAACAACACTCATTTCAGATCTAGGTTACGGTACTAATTCAGTAAAATTAGAAAACATCACACAAATTCAATTTTTAGGTGTCACAAATTGTTATCGTTTTGAGAAATGTTATTACTTTGACGCTTGTCTTACCTGATGACGGAGACGATGTCGATGAAGAAACAATGAAGATGAATTTATCGCCCTCGCATCACACGCCTGTATACACAGGTAATACAATACTGGAATCATATGACAATGATACACTGGCCTCGTCGAACAGGTAAAGAAACTACGTTTTAGGAAATTAAGAATCGTGTGGGTTTCACCTGAGATACAGTTTAGCTATTGAGGATGCAATATGATGAATAACGCCATAGAGGCACAGAAAAGCAGTGAAGGGTGGAGGATGACACGAAGGCTTTCCATGCATGGGTAGGTTTTTATCTACATGCCGGTCATAAAACACAGATTACAAACATGTCTTCCCTGCCTATTGGCAAAATACACAGCTAAAACCTGTATACTACGGAATCCATATAAGTGTGCTTAAAAACTATATCTTAATACGTGTCTAATTGTCTGATTCACTATGAGTCATTGGCATCGTGTTGTTCACGTTCCCGTTCATTGCAATTGATAAATCCAATCTGTTACCAAAGTATATGACGTCATAATCAATTACATCACATGCAAGCTGACGTCGCAATAAAGCACGTAATGAATGGCGTAGCTAAATAAGTCATGTACTTTTAAAAGTCCGGCAGTTGTACGAATGTCTTTTAATATTAATGACCATTCTGTTCAATATTCTGGAACTAATCTGATGGGCGTTCAGTTAAATTATTTTAAAAATAATCAACAGCTTACATGTATATTTTTCTGGAAATTGAGATTCATGGAGTTCAGTGTTCGATCATTCCAAAAACGGGGAAAGTGTGGGCGGAGAACAGCTAGAGATGGGCAGGGCATAGCTAAAATTGGATTCATTAGTTAGACTAATCTTCAACTACGTGGATTAACTGTCCACTTAAGGATCCATTGCATGCGATGCCCCGCCCATTTATCGCTAAATTACTCGCAATGTGTACGTGTATTGGACTCGCTTAGAGAACTTTGTAACCAGAATTTCAAGGTAAATGTATAGGAAAGCTCATAAGACTTAGACTATCTTCAACTTAATATTTATTGGATTCATGGATTGTAAATTCATCAAACACATACAATTCGTTCATATTACTAACGGAATGCACACTTTTCTTGACGGAGCTACGTCAATTTTGATCGTGACGTCAGCTAACGCGTGATGTCTTTGATTAATACGTTATATAATCACGCATGCACGCACGCTCGTACGCACGCGCGTTAGCCCATTCGCTCGCATTGCGCGCGCTCACGCACACGCGCGCGCGAGCACGCACGAGTGATCACACGCGCGCTCATGGACATACGCAGAGGCGCATAAGTAAAGTCGTAAGTAGGCGTGGTCAAAGCGTTAGTATGCGGACCCCTCGAACACACGGCTAGTTGTAATTAACGCCATACTCAATGATCAAACCAGCAGCTGTACCCATTAACTCCTGTCAGGCCAACTTTAATCGTAAAGTCGACCAAATCAAGCCTCTTTTGACAATTTACCACTGGAACGACTGGCTCGGTAACCGATCCAGTCATTCCAGTTGTAAATTTTCAAAAATAATCTTCTCTTGGCCTGCAAATCGATACTGATCATGCTGAATTTGAATGTTCTTGACCATATAATGTTCAAAGCGCCTTCATTTACAGGACAACTGAAATACTTTTTTTGTAAATTTCATTGGAAAACTTTTAAAAATGGTCTTCTCTCGGCCTGCAAATGGATTGCATTCAATAAACAACACGGTTTTTTTTACAAATCTAGGCCCTTAAACGCTTACTTAATAGGCCTATATAAGTTGTATATTGAGCGCTTTGAGACGCTGTTGACACAAGAGACGTCAATACCTATTATTCAGATACGTCAAGATGTAAGACATACTTAAAGGTAACAATACAATTATTAAAATTGTATACTTATAAAGGCTTACATCGTGTGCCTAGATGTAATGAAGCGAAATAAATCTTAACATGTGATGAATATCA
>CM067361.1:14512061-14564561 GCA_034401795.1 Chaetoderma sp. LZ-2023a | reverse complement strand
CCCCCTTCCACCCCCTCCCCCACCCCTCCTCACGTCAAATTCGTTTCAATGTCTGCAACCGCTTACTTATATAGGTACCTTAAAATTTACTTTCTGGAAATAATGGGTGGAATTCAATAAGAAGTTTTAACCCCCCCCCCCCCCCCGGTTTGCCCTAAACCTGGTAACAAATCACAAAGTAATTGCAAGGGTAGTTGTATAGATACGGCGATAGTCCCAAATTGTCATCGGTTCAGAGATAGGTCACGCCCTCAGCAATATTGCTTAAACTGTGTGCCTAGATATAATGAAACGAAATCAACCTTAGCATATAATGATGGCATTACATTTAAATTAATATAGGTTTTTGATTCAACCTCACCCCAATGGTGTATCCCCAGAGCGCCCACTAGGTTTAGCCCACCCCCACCTCAGGTCAAAATATGTTCCTACACCCATGATACATTGTTTTGATCTGATTAATTCTGTAAATTTGCTAGTCGGATTTATTGAATTTTCTGAACTATACTTAGACGATGGTATTGTTGTAATTCACTCCGACTATTTAATTAAGTGTAGTATCGCTGAGCGTGTACATCACGAATCCGCGCGATTACAATCCACACGCATCCACATCTACGGTACATTTAAATGAGGAAAAATAATTAAATCATGAATGACTAGAATTAGTCCTTCTTAAACGCTTAATAGCCGGTCGGATTGTACGAATTGTATGTTTCTATAATCACGAATGCTTGTGAGTCTAAAGAAACATTGAAATAAACTGATCAAAACGGGAACAAAATACAATATAGAAGAAAGTGTTCAATAATCAATGACAAATAATTGAGTTATTTTTAAAACTCTGTTAACTCAGTGTCAATGCTTAGAATGACTAAGTAAAGACATGATATGAGTGTTAAAGGGTTGAAGGAATTTTATATATTTATTTTTTATAAAGAGAATTTGACCAACATCGCTGATAAAATTTAAAAACTAAAATATCATGTACTAATTGGCAAACTAATTTAAACTTATTAAACAATGTCTTACAGGCTAAAACTGTCTGATGAATCATTAACAGTTTGAACATCAAATCATTGTTTGCTAAATATAAACTTGTGCATTATCTATTTTTCATTTAACACCTTTACCCGTATCGATGATCTTGATTATGTAGCTTTTAACCATGCTATTACGTCTGACAAACAGGTTGCCCAACCCCTCTATAGTGCCTTTGGTACAGCAACTCCGTCTTGATAAATCAAGAGGAAGGTCTGGTTAGGTGTCACATAAGGTCTGGTTGATGAATATATTAAAATGCTTTAATTTTAAATCGTATTGGAAACTGCATTTGCCAAGAAAGTAAAGACAAAATAACATGGTAGAAATGAAAAATAAAACTACCAACGTCATAAGAAATGCATATGATATCAACAGAAGTACCTGAAATAAAATGGGCATAGTAACAGTGTATCGGAATGACTAGATATATAAAAGATATTATTGTAAAATAATTTTTACGAATTAAATTGTATTCAGTATTAGCCAGGATTCAAACCGTGGTACTTATGGTTTATAAGTCAAAGTCTCTACTTTTGGACCAATGATGATATTCTCAAAAAATCCTGTCAAAATGTTCTGTTTCATGTATGCGAAAACTGGTACCAAATGGAATATATACTAATTTTGAAAGATGAAATATAACTAAGTATGATTATTTAGATTGGAAATAAAAAATCTGTTATCAATTTAAGACTTATTTATATGAACAGCATACACCTGTAAATATTTGTACATAATGTAAAGCAGACGACACTTTCTTTTTTAATATGCAGCAGTCTTAATCATAGTGTAGAGCTGAATCTATGAAGGTTTTTTTTGCAAAATAAATCTCTCACCTGTCTCCTGTTTGTCACAGTTGCCTTGACATTTGACCTTGTGACCTCCATGTTATTATTCTGCTTCCAAATATTTTAGGTAACCATGTATTCAATTTTACTTCCAGTAAGATTAACCAATAATGAAATATAAATGATTTGTTGAATGGAAAAACTTTGGTTTGAAAAAGCAGAGGTCAAATAGTAATATTAGAATCGCCTTAACCTTTGAGCTGGTGACTAAATGCCAAAATATCGTCATTCCGTCTAAGTGGGCTGGGCATCAAAGAACCCCTCCCACTTGAAATACATAATCTTTTATCAAATAACATATATCAGTGGCCATGGTCATATTAAAAATGTGTTAGATAATTCCGTCCTGTCGATGATATGGACAAATCAAGGCCCGTGCCATACAGACTGGCTAAAATCAGTATTAACTCAACAGCTCTCTCTGATCAGTATATGCAAGAGTAGCGCGGGGAAATCTTCAATAGCAGACTATGCATCAGATATACGATTTACAAAGAAGATTTAAAACTCGAAAAATATCTAAAAAATACGCTGTAAATTTCGAACCAGCAACCACCGACTACCGACAGAAGAGGGTGGGTATGCAGGTATCGTTGCCAGACTCGCACGTTTTTGCAATCCATGTGACCTAAATGTACTAGGCGACGAATTCCACTATTTATTTGAATGTCCTGAAATAAATGCAGAGAGAAGCGTGTATCTTTCTAAATATTATACACTTCACCCAAATACACATAAAACGTATCAACTTTTCAATACAAAAACCCGTAGAACAATAATAGCTCTCTGTAAATATATTGTCATCATTATGAATAGGTTTTAAAAGAAAAAATGACAGATTATGTAATTATCGGCGCGTAAAGCTTGCCATACTTATTGCTCTCACAAATATATGCACCTCTTAGCGAGTGGCGGTGGCGTTAGTAGTAGTAGTAGTAGTAGTAGTAGTAGTAGTAGTAGTAGTAGTAGTAGTAGTAGTAGTAGTAACTATACAGTATTCATGCTACCCGCTGTCATCATCATCATCATCATCGCCATCATAAGTTTACGACCACTACTATCATCACTTTTATTCATATCATTGAAAAACATAAACACCTATACGATGTAATTATGTATATAACATATGTAACCGCCATTATATGTATATTTCATGTATGTATGTTCGTACACTCCTGAAAATTTATCGAATAAACTTAAAAATTGAAAAATTGAAATTGAAAGATGCAAATGCTTCTATATTTAGACCACCCACCCTGAAGGGTATGTGATCCGCGTATCAACTAATACAATTTGGGGGTTATTGACCTATCTATTATTCTGCCCTTGTAATTACTTGCTGATTTGTTACCAAGCTTAGGTTAAACCTGGGTTTAAACCTCCTTATTCAATTCCACCCATGGGTCCAGGATCTGAACCTCGATTCACTGACGCGTACAAAGTGGGCGGGCCTTAGTTAGAAATTGGCGCGGCAATTGATCTTTCCAGTTTTAGCTATGCTCCGCCCATCTCTAGCTAAGCTCCACTCACAATCGATCCCTGAACTCCCAAACTATCAATTTACAGAAAACTATGCAGGTAAGCTGTTGAATATTTTGAAACTAATTCGACTGGGTGATTTTGCTGCCTATGACGTCATATGATGGATAGATAAACTTGGAAAGGTCCATTAACCAATCTTGATCCAACTTAACCCTTTAATGGTCAAGTCGGCCAAAACGGCCTCTGAAGTGGTATTGAGCAGTGTATATTTACAGACCAAGAAAAGAGTATTTTTGAAATTTTACCACTGTAATGACTGACTTGGTACCCGGGCCAGTCACTCGAGTGGTAGGTTTTCAAAAAATAATCTTCTCTTTTCTTGATCATTAACCCTTTTATTCTCATATCAGCCAAAAAATCGGCTTCTTCAGTGGGCTTGAGAAATGTCCATTTGCAGACCAAAAGAAGACTAGTTTTGAAAATTTACTACTGGAATGACCGGCTCGATAACCGAACCAGCCATTTCAGTGATACATTTTCAAAAATAGTCTTCTTCTGGTCTGCAAATGGACATTTTGTATGAGAAATTTAAATTTCTTGAATAAATCCGAGGGTTAAACGGTTACCGCCCTTGTGCATTTGCTCGGAAAACAGAAAGATATTTTGTAAATTTACAAAAAAATTGTCTTCTCATATGACGTGGTTGATTACGTCGTCATATTATTGGCTGAAAAACTGGATTCCTTCATTTATTAGGGCATTATATGGGGGTTATGTGGGGTAAGCAATGGATGAATTCGATCTATCACTCAAGCATTTGACGTTAAATGACGTCATAATCAATTATGACACGTGTAGGATGACGTCACAATCATAATTTACAGAGAATACTCCGTTATCTAGCTGGAATAGGTCATCAAGTGCACGAATTGGATGTCTGTGATGTATTTACTACTTAACAAAAAATTTGTTGAATCGTTTGAAACTAATTCGACTGGCCAGCATCAGTACCACAACAAATTATTTTCAATATATTCAACAGGTTACTGCTGCTGCTGGTGGTGCTGGTCGTGCTGGTGCTGGTGGTGTAGGTGCTGGTGGTGGTCGCTGAGGCGGTGACGACGACGACGACGACGACGACGACGACAATAATGACGGCGGCGGCGGCGAGAACGACGAGGACGACGGCCGATACCATTTTGATTGTACATAAAGTGTCTGTTTTAGACAGGTTTAATAAATTACAGTATCGTTATGTCGTAGGATGGAACGTCATCTATGGGTTACTCTCTTGCTGCTCATGGTGGTCAGCTGCTCCTGGACAGCTAAGATGGGAGATGGTAATATTAACCAATGATAATACACTACACCTTGCAGAATGCATGCACTCGTACGCATTGTTAGCTTTGCATACTGATAACCACGCGCGCTCACTAGTTACTCACGCCGCCAAAGGCCGGTGTGAGTAATACGGTTGGTACCGTCTGTCTCTGTGTATGTGCGTACGTTCGTCCGTGTGTGCGTGCGTGTGTGTGTGTGTGTGCGTACGTGCGTGCGTGCGTGCGTGCGTACGTACGTGCGTGCGTGCGTGCGTGCGTGCGTGCGTGCGTGCGTGCGTGCGTGCTTATCCGAGGCGTATCTTGGGAATCCTATGAGGTAGAATCAGCTACATTAATAATATGAGTGACTAGAACAATTTTTGGTTTGGTGTCAATAGGTCAACAATCAGGGTCACGGGATTCACTTAGTGCATCCAGTAATACACATTTTTGGCCATAAATCCGGAACGCAAGTAGGTATAATCTCCAAATTCGGCACAAAAATTTATATTCTGAGTGGCTGTAAACTATCTTAGTTTGGAGTCTAAAGGTCAAAATTAGAGGTCACAGGGTCACTTAGTGCATCCCGAAATACACATTTCCAGCTATAAATCCGGAACTCCAGTAGTAGAATTACCAAATTCGGTACATACATTGATATTATGAGTGCCTAGCAAATGGTTCAGTTTGGCGTCAAAAGTTCAAAAATTGAGGTCACCGGGTCACTTAGTGCATCGCTGAATACACATTTTGGCCATAAATCAGGAACGGAAGTAGATAGGCTAGAATCTCCAAATTCGGCACATACATTGATATTACGGGTGGCTATAAAATGTTTCAGTTATGGATCAAAAGGTCAAAAATCGAGGTCACCGGGTCACTTAGTGCATCCAGAAACACATTTTAGTCATAAATCGGAACGCAAGTAGGTAGGATAACCAAATTCGGCACAGACATTGATCTTTTGAGCGGCCACCAAATATTTAGTTTGGAGACTGTGGATCAAAAATCGGGGTCACGGGGTCACTTAGTGCATACCGGAATATAGATTTGAGCCAATAACTCTGCAGTGTGAGCAAGTAGAAGTATCAAATTGGTATCATACATTCAGTTGCGGTTGACTAGAGGGAAGACTTTGTTTCAGATCGATAGTTCAAATATCTAGGTCACAGGGTCACTAAGTGCCTCCCAAAATACACATTTTGGAAACGCAGGTATGTAAAATCACCAAATTTAGCCCATTCCTTCAGATTATATGTGGCTATAAGTGCTATTAGTTTTAGGATAAAGCATCAAATATATAGGTCACAAATAGGCCACATATAGGTCACATATAGGTCACATATAGGTCACAGGGTTACGAAGTGCATACTAGAATACACATTTTGGCAATAACTCTGGAAAGCAAGAAGGTGGAACAACCAGATTTAGAACACGCATTCATATTGCAACAGCGTATGATTGCTTTGAGTTTGAGGTCAACGGATCAATTATCTAGGTCATGGAGCCACTAAGCGCATTGTTAGGACAGAGTGCAAAGGCATGAGTCAGCATCTCGCTTGATCGCATTCTAGTTCTTTCTTGTAATCAATAAATAATTTACATAAATATATTATTACAGCCAGTGACATACGTGTGCTTTTCTTTCAGTACGTCTTAAAGGTGGCTATCTGGGGTATGGCCGCGTTGAGATGTACATGCCAGGGTGGTATACCATATGCAATGCCGGCTGGGACGAGAACGATACAGGTAGTGCATTCGTCAACCATCTAGTTGCTAAATTATGTCAATAAATAACTATATTTTCTTATTAATTGTCCATTTGCAGGCCAAGAGAAGACTATTTTTTTTGTAATTTACCACTGGAATGACAAGTCATTCCAGTGATAAATTATCAAATGTAGTCGTCTATTGGCCAACAATTGGCCATTTCCCTAGACGGCTGCAGAGGCCGGCGTTGGCTGGCTTCGTCAGGAAAGCGATAATACAAGTTTGTTAAGTCTGGTTCCCATAAAATCCTGAACCAATGGTAACCGATCTGTTCATGGCTCAGAAATTCGGAAACGGTTCAAACTGTTACTATCAGTGTGGCTAGATCAACAGCGTTGGTCAATGTTTGAAATCATCATCATCATCATCATCATCATCATCATCATCATCATCATCATCATCATCATCATACCTCCGCCAGCCCCCGCGTGCGTACATGCGTGTGTGAGCGTGCACTTTGCCCAATCTTGGATGCAGGATGGCTATTCATGCCTCGAAGAAATGTATTGAGTTTGGGAGCAAAAGCTTAAAAGTCAAGGAGAAATCCATCAAAAAGAAAGTGTTCGGAGAGATGACTTCTCCTGATGGAACACGCCCAAATACCGTGGCTGTGTGTGCTCTTGATTCCCATTTTGATTCCTATAAGGAATGATTCTCGGAGACGGCGGCGACTACTGGATCAAAACTTGGACACCTGCTTGCCTTTTCCACAAGGAGCCAGCGTGATGTTAGTGAGGTCACTTGTTCGAAGACCAAGGTCATTTGACATTGCTATTTGATATCTGCTTTTCCAACGTCAACATTTTGCGTATAGCAAAACATTTACATTTATATTTCAAGATTGATTAATCCTATTGGAACTAAACTTGGATACGTGGTTACCTATTATGCTAGGAAGCAGCGTGATGAGATTGAGGTCACAAGGTCAAAGCTCACGGTCAAGGTCACTAGGACAGCAAACGGACGAGGTATTTAATTCCGCAGAATTTGTGTATCTATTGTAGCCGTTGTTTGTCGCCAACTCGGATTCAACAATGGCACGGCATTGTGCTGCGCTAGTGTCGGCTTTAGCCGTGTTCCACATAGAATAACCAACGTGGTGTGTACGGGTGAGGAGACACGCCTCATAGACTGCCAATTGTCAGACCTCTGGAATAAGCAAAGTGCGTGTTACGAACGGCACTATGTGGCCGTGCAATGCTATAACGGTAGCCAAGCTTCAGGTATGGTTAGGCCTTATTTGTTGTCTGTCTGTCTGTCTTTACATTGAAAAAAACGCATTGGCACAGGAATTTAATTACAAATTTCTTTACCTAAATTTGTCCTATCGAGACCAAGTTTAGATTTGCTTAGAGTGGTCCCCCCTTGAGATTAGTTGGGGTAAAATGAACTTATCAGTAGGTCGCTTTAACAGGTAAAGGCTGGGATTGATCCTACATTATAGAGAAATCACACACACACGAATGCACGCCCGCCCGCACGCACGCACGCACACATCTGAACGAATGCACGAATGCATGCAATAACACATGCACACAGTAATACATGCACGAATGCACGCAATAATGCATGCATGAACGCATGCACGAACGAACGCACGAATGCATGCACGCACACACCCACGCACTAATGTACTCACGAATTAATGCACCCACACACACAAGCACACATACACCCACGCAAGTATAGATGCACACACGTGCGGATGTACGAGCACACCCCCACACACATACACACATACGAACAAACGCCCGGACGCACGAACGAACGCACGCACGTTTACAATATAGTTGTTTACTTTGCATCTATTTTTGTCGCATTTAGAAACTGATCCATCGCACATGATTGGTTTATTGTGTTTAATTTGGACAGGCTCAAACTCGGGTCCGCTATGAGGTTTTAGATTTTCAAGCTCATTGATGGTGTCTGCTTTAATTTTTCGAAGAAAACGGGCTGAATAGCCTCGTGCTTTCAAAGCATCAAACAGAGTAGAGCATGCACTATTCAGATTTTGCCTGTTGCTAGAGTTTCGAAAAAATCTTATGATTTGCGATTTGATCAAACCTTTAAATGTGTGTGGAGGATGAAATGATTTTTTGTGAAGCAGCTGATGTGAGTCTGTTGGCTTAAAGAATACTTTATATTCTAATTTTCCAGAGGAATCATATTGAGGACCCTTATAGATCGTGACATCTAAAAAGTCGACAGATGTTCCACTAATAGTAGCTTTTAGCTTGATATTTGAATCTTGGTTATTTAAAATGCGAAAAAATTCCCAAAAGTCTTCTTCTGAATGTTGCCAAACTATGAAGATGTCATCTAGATATCTGAGGTAAAGAAGAGGCTTTTTGGTTGATTTGTTCAGTGCCTCCTCTTCCCACTCCGCAACATAAATCGTGGCAAAATTTGGGCTGAATCGTTTACCCATTGCGCATCCACAGATTTGAAGGTAATTTTCACCATTAAATTGGAAATCGTTTCCTTTAAGACTTAGCTCTAATAATTTTAGAATTTCCGTGTCTGGTCGATCTGGATCAGGAAATTTGACAAAAGAATTCTTAATAGCATTGACTCCAGCATCAATATCTATATTGGTATACATAGCATCTATGTCTAATGTGACTAAATATGCATCTTTCGGAACTGACAATTTGGATAACTTTGAAAGAAAGTGTTCAGTGTTCTTGAGAAAGCTCTTGTGTCTATTAGCAATGGGCTTTAAATAGTAATCAATATATTCTGAAATGCCATAAGACTCACTGCCAGTCTGAAATGATGGGTCGTCCAGGAGGTGTCAATGGATCTAACCAGGTGCTGATAGGTTTATGGATTTTAGGCAAGATATAAAATGTCCGATTTTGTGGATTATTCTCACCTAGCAGATACTTTAGCTGTTTCTTATCGATGTACTTATCTGTATGCAATGAATTAAGTATTTCAATGAAATTTTGTCGGTTTTGAGGCCAAATTAAATTATCAAGTTTTCTGTAATGCCTGGTGTTAGTTAACTGCCTTTCGGCCTCGCGGATGTAGTTTTCTCTAGACATAATCACAGTTGCTGAACCTTTATCGGCTGGTTTTATAATAATATTTTGATTTCTACGTAATTTGTTGATAGCCTGTCGTTCGAGAAATGAAAGGTTTTGCTTATTGTTTGTAACTGGCAATGATCTGGCTATACCAGCAACCGTTTTTATGGTTGCTTTAACATTGTCATCAACTAGCCTATCTGGAGGGTCCCAACCGGATTTTCCAGTGAATGGTTTTGACTCTCCATTTAAATTTCGAAAATGATGGGCTATTTTTACTGAATGACCAAAATTAGCTACTTCAATAAGACCTGTGTCTAAAAGCAAATCTAATCCTGTTTTTGGTTTTGGAGTTGGTATAAAAGTAAGACCACGATCGAGAATTGATTTTTCAGATGGTGAGAGATCATAGTCAGCTGCTAAATTGACAAGGTTCGTTCCTAATCCTATGTTAGGGGAGCTATTGCCTTGACCCACATTTAGTTTAAACTAAGTACCGTCAACCAATGGTTATAAATACAATTAGCTGTTTCTTTCGTCCAATGGATTCTATCCTTCTCAACATGAAAATTCGCATCAGAAATTTTGGGGATGACCTTATCAACGTGGCAGTTGGACCTTGCTGATTCGTTGATACGCTTGAGACAGTACCTTTGCCTGTCTGACAAGCTATCAGAGAAGTTAATCTCAGCAAAGTGCAACTCCGCATTAGGGAAGGTGTTTTTAAATTCACGAGCCATGAACCGTAAATGGCTTGAGGCTTTGGTTGGATGCTCATTTTTGGAGTTGATGCCAATATTCAAGATGATCTTCTCCGGGCTAGGGCCATCCTGGTGTCGCATAGCCATTGTTCTGAAATGTGATAATGCGGCATCAGGATAGCACTCAACCTGGATGTCAGGATGGACATCTAAATCAATTCGGGCTAGATTAGAGGACCCTATCATCAGAATCTTTTTGGTGATTCTGGGGATCCTCCACAGGCCCTTGCTATGCGATTGATGACGGTACTTAGCAAACTTCCTGTCAGACAGGTTACTATTATTCTCCATAGGAGGGAGAGGAGGTGGAGACAGAAGAAGAGGAGCAGAAGAAGGTGCGTGAGGAGAAGAGAGATGAAGCGTAGGAGGAAGAGGAGGAGGAGGGATGGAGAGAGGAGATGCAAGAGGAGAAGATTGAGTATGAGGAGCAAGAGGCGGGATTGAGAGAGGAGATGCATAAAGAGAAGAAGGTTGAGGAGGAAGAGGAGGAGGCGGGATTGAGAGAGGAGATGCATGAAGAGAAGAAGTTTGAGGAGGAGGCGGGATTGAGAGAGGAGAAGGAGGAAGAGGAGAAGATCGAGTCAGAAGGTGGCGAGGAGAAGATAGTGGAAGAGATGAGGAAGAGTTGCTAGGTGGTAGATTGGGGGAACAGTGAGTAACAACCCGACAACGGCGCACAGGAGGAGAATTTGTCTTTTGGGAGAGCCGGCCATGACTCTGTTACATCATCAACACCAGGTGCTAGTGTTGGTGATGTATACAGATTCGTCCGCTTGGAAGTGGTAGGCGAGGGTGTGAAGGTAGTTGGTGACCGTTGTCATTGTTGAATGATAACCTGAACCTGTACTCGGTGTGGCCGCCGGTGTTGGTAGAGACATCACTCTATTTTGCTTATCACTAGCTATTTCTGCCAAAAATTTGTGATTGTCGTTGTGGCCAATTTATTTCCAAAATTTTGCCTACCCCATTTCAATGCTATGCCTTTGGCTCTGTCTAGATCAAGAATTACATTAGATTCGGCCACTTTTACCTCTGCCTTTAATTTGTCCAATTTGCTTCGATAATGGTTGATTAAATTTTCTAAGCAGCTATGAGCCCAAATTTGGTTTATCATGCTGGTCGATTTAAAAAATTCGTCATCTCGTAAGGCAGGGCAGAAAAACGAGTTCATCTCCTCCATTTTCATGCTGAGAGATTTCGGGAGAGAGTCTGATGCCAAATGCTCTCGTAAAAGACCATAGTGATGCAAGCATTGCAACACATGGAAGTACATCTTAACCAGTCTCTGAAAGGCCTGAACAGACTGGTTAGGAGCACTTTTGGTTGAAGAAAAGTTGGACGCTTGGTTGCCAGATTTGCGTCCTTTACCCACTGGGCCGTTGAAATTCTTGGCCATTTTAGAAATTTCTACAGATTTATGTCAAATTTAGTCAGAAAAGTTAAAAAAAGTTAACTACCAAATATTAACTAGAGCGATATGTGTTGAAACAATTGACTGAATGTTGTTGGTCTAGTGAGATTCCTTCTAAAGAGAGGTGGTTGTAAGTCACAGGTTGTTTGAGCTTTGTAAGCTTATATGTCCAACAACCCATGCACTCATTCACCCGCCCAGACACCAGCATATTAATCCATCCATCAGTCCATCCTGCCATCCACCTAAACAAATACTTGATTAAGGGGAGAACAGATTTGTAAACTGATAGACAGACACCCGGTGGGTGACTAGACGACTGAACAAATGAATAGGCAAATGGGTGAAAGCTACAATTTCATTTCCGAATTTGGTTTAATTTATTCACTTAGTCATTGCAAAGCGCTAATTGCTTCTTTGCAATGAGTTAGTGCGGCTGTTGAAAATATAAGAATAAAATACGGCAGGTGGTTGCGGAAGAGAGGTGGTTTGTACCTTTACAAACATATATGTCCAAACAATCCATGCACCCACCCGGCCACCCACCCAGTAATCCATCCATCAGTCCATCCACATAGACAATCAATTGATGTCTGGGAGGCACAGACCAGTAAACCAATAGAGAGGCCAAGGACAGGTGACAGGATGAGTGAACAGATAGGTGGATGAACGAACGAATGAATGAATGAATAAACGCACATATGAACGCATGCACGGACGCCCGCCCGGACGCCCGCCCGCCCGAACGAACGAACGAACGAACGAACGAACGAACGCATGGACGATTGCACGTATGGACGACCGTGCAAACGAAATATCAGCTACCAACAGACCAATTCCGACAGTGTATTTGTACATGTAAACAGTTTAAAATTGTTTGATTTGGGACAAATATGGAGGCCTGGCACAAGCAAGTCCGTCTTTACATTGAAAAATAACGCATTGGCACAGGAATTTAATTACAAATTTCTTTGCCTAAATTTGTCCTATCGAGACCAAGTTTAGATTTACTTAGAGTGGTCCCCCCTTGAGATTAGTTGGGGTAAAGTGAATTAATCAGTAGGTCGCTTTAACAGGTAAAGGCTGGGATTGATCCTACATTATAGAGAAATCAGACACACGAATGCACACACATACACATACGCACGCACGTACATACGCACGCACGCACGCACGCACGCACGCACGCACACGAATGCACGCAATAATACATGCACACAGTAATACATGCACGAATGCACGCAATAATGCATGCATGAACGCATGCACGAATGCATGCACGCACACACCCAGGCACTAATGTACTCACGAATTAATGCACCCACACCCACATACACACGCACACATACACCCACGCAAGTATAGATGCACACACGTACGGATGTACGAGCACACACATACGAACAAACGCACGAACGAACGAACGAACGAACGAACGAACGAACGAACGAACGAACGCACGAACGAACGAACGAACGAACGAACGAACGAACGAACGAACGAACGAACGCACGCACGCACGCACGCACGCACGCACGCACGCACGCACGCACGCACGCACGCACGCACGCACGCACGCACGCACGCACGCACGCACGCACGCACTTTTGCAGACACAAAATTAAAAGATGTCCTACGGATATGATTTCATGTTGCCCCACCATTGATTTTGGTTGGGATTAGATTTATTTAAGAATAGGTAGGGAGGGATGAAACCTTGTCATTGTTTTCAGGAACCATAAGGTCTAACTTTGATCTTACTAGCAAATCTTTCAGGTTTGGATTTCTATTGTAAGCTATTACTGGTCGTGCTTTGATCGGTTCCTTTAATTTAGATTGCAACTGTGAATATTCGTCTTTCATGGTTTTCGCTAATTCAACATTACGTCTATTGTATATGAGTTGAAATGGGATAATTTTGTTCTTTTGTGATATTCCCGAATCTACATTTATTCCAAATGGTGCTTTTGTTTGGAGTGTTCTAATCCAATGGCCCTCTCGGATTTTGCGAAACGAACTCGTTTCTTCCTCACTATCGAAGGTCGGAATCTGTTCTATTGGCATGATTTCAAAATGATGTTCAACTGAATGATCCGGAAGTTGGAAATGTTGAGCAATTGAGCGTCCTTTACCCACTGGGCCGTTGAAATTCTTGGCCATTTTAGAACGTAATCAAATTTCTACAGATTTATGTCAAATTTAGTCAGAAAAGTTCAAAAAAGTTAACTACCAAATATTAACTAGAGCGATATGTGTTGAAACAATTTAGAGACTGAAAAATAAGAACAATTAATACAAGATTATTATATATATATAAAATTAAAGCTTACACTGTCAGTTGCTGGAGCGCTTTCGACGTAATGGTCTTCGTCATGCAGCGAAAAAACTGGTCTAATGGCAACTGATAATTCTTACATATTTATAGGAGAATTACTACAATGGTGACTACTGATTAACTATTAATTCAGTCTCTCCACAAAAGATCAAACTAAACCCGAAGACCTGCTTTAGATCAATGTGCGCCTTTGGCGCTACTGAAGTCAAACAGCTAATACAAAAGGCGTGATTGCTTAATTATATCGAGCTTATCTAACTGTAGCATGGGTTAGTACGCCGGTTCGTTTCAGGCGATTAAGGTGTGAGAATAACAATGAGGGCTATTTGGTCAGTCATTAGATCAAATGCTGCCGAGATATGTTTAATCATGGCGGCGGAGAGTAATTTACTTGTTGTTTGAGTACTGCAAGGGACAGGTTTCCTGAATAAAGATTATTAAAACAAATTCTGACAAGTTATACAGTTATTTGATCTTGGCGAATCGGTTCACTCAGTCATTACAAAGCGTTGATTACTTCTTTGTAATAAGTTGGCGTTGCCGTGCGTTCGAAAATAGGAACAAATTTGGACAGTTAGGAGTTATACAGTTTTTTGATCTGGGCAAATCGGTTCACTCAGTCATTACAAAGCATTGATTACTTCTTTGTAATAAGTTGGTGTTGCCCTGTGTTCGAAAATAGGAATAAACAAATAGTTTTGAGCAGGTCTTTCTGACATAGGATGATCCATTGTGGATTGACTGAATGTTGTTGGTCTAGTGAGATTCCTTCTAAAGAGAGGTGGTTGTAAGTCACAGGTTGTTTGAGCTTTGTAAGCTTATATGTCCAACAACCCATGCACTCATTCACCCGCCCAGACACCAGCATATTAATCCATCCATCAGTCCATCCTGCCATCCACCTAAACAAATACTTGATTAAGGGGAGAACAGATTTGTAAACTGATAGACAGACACCCGGTGGGTGAATGATCCGGAAGTTGGAAATGTTGAGCAATTGGCGTATCTGCTGAGGTGTTAATATCAGAAACGTGGCGTCTAGCACGCACTCTAAATGCATTTTTTGTTTCACCAACATACTGTTTCTGGCAAAGGGCACAATTGATCAAATAGACTACATTCTCAGAATCACAATGCATATTAGTTCGGATATGATATTCATTTTTAGTTTGAAAGCTCAGGAATGTTTGTTGGTTTACAATATAGTTGTTTACTTTGCATCTATATTTGTCGCATTTAGAAACTGATCCATCGCACATGATTGGTTTATTGTGTTTAATTTGGACAGGTTCAAACTCGGGTCCGCTATGAGGTTTTAGATTTTCAAGCTCATTGATGGTGTCTGCTTTAATTTTTCGAAGAAAACGGGCTGAATAGCCTCGTGCTTTCAAAGCATCAAACAGAGTAGAGCATGCACTATTCAGATTTTGCCTGTTGCTAGAGTTTCGAAAAAATCTTATGATTTGCGATTTGATCAAACCTTTAAATGTGTGTGGAGGATGAAATGATTTTTTGTGAAGCAGCTGATGTGAGTCTGTTGGCTTAAAGAATACTTTATATTCTAATTTTCCAGAGGAATCATATTGAGGACCCTTATAGATCGTGACATCTAAAAAGTCGACAGATGTTCCACTAATAGTAGCTTTTAGCTTGATATTTGAATCTTGGTTATTTAAAATGCGAAAAAATTCCCAAAAGTCTTCTTCTGAATGTTGCCAAACTATGAAGATGTCATCTAGATATCTGAGGTAAAGAAGAGGCTTTTTGGTTGATTTGTTCAGTGCCTCCTCTTCCCACTCCGCAACATAAATCGTGGCAAAATTTGGGCTGAATCGTTTACCCATTGCGCATCCACAGATTTGAAGGTAATTTTCACCATTAAATTGGAAATCGTTTCCTTTAAGACTTAGCTCTAATAATTTTAGAATTTCCGTGTCTGGTCGATCTGGATCAGGAAATTTGACAAAAGAATTCTTAATAGCATTGACTCCAGCATCAATATCTATATTGGTATACATAGCATCTATGTCTAATGTGACTAAATATGCATCTTTCGGAACTGACAATTTGGATAACTTTGAAAGAAAGTGTTCAGTGTTCTTGAGAAAGCTCTTGTGTCTATTAGCAATGGGCTTTAAATAGTAATCAATATATTCTGAAATGCCATAAGACTCACTGCCAGTCTGAAATGATGGGTCGTCCAGGAGGTGTCAATGGATCTAACCAGGTGCTGATAGGTTTATGGATTTTAGGCAAGATATAAAATGTCCGATTTTGTGGATTATTCTCACCTAGCAGATACTTTAGCTGTTTCTTATCGATGTACTTATCTGTATGCAATGAATTAAGTATTTCAATGAAATTTTGTCGGTTTTGAGGCCAAATTAAATTATCAAGTTTTCTGTAATGCCTGGTGTTAGTTAACTGCCTTTCGGCCTCGCGGATGTAGTTTTCTCTAGACATAATCACAGTTGCTGAACCTTTATCGGCTGGTTTTATAATAATATTTTGATTTCTACGTAATTTGTTGATAGCCTGTCGTTCGAGAAATGAAAGGTTTTGCTTATTGTTTGTAACTGGCAATGATCTGGCTATACCAGCAACCGTTTTTATGGTTGCTTTAACATTGTCATCAACTAGCCTATCTGGAGGGTCCCAACCGGATTTTCCAGTGAATGGTTTTGACTCTCCATTTAAATTTCGAAAATGATGGGCTATTTTTACTGAATGACCAAAATTAGCTACTTCAATAAGACCTGTGTCTAAAAGCAAATCTAATCCTGTTTTTGGTTTTGGAGTTGGTATAAAAGTAAGACCACGATCGAGAATTGATTTTTCAGATGGTGAGAGATCATAGTCAGCTGCTAAATTGACAAGGTTCGTTCCTAATCCTATGTTAGGGGAGCTATTGCCTTGACCCACATTTAGTTTAAACTAAGTACCGTCAACCAATGGTTATAAATACAATTAGCTGTTTCTTTCGTCCAATGGATTCTATCCTTCTCAACATGAAAATTTGCATCAGAAATTTTGGGGATGACCTTATCAACGTGGCAGTTGGACCTTGCTGATTCGTTGATACGCTTGAGACAGTACCTTTGCCTGTCTGACAACTATCAGAGAAGTTAATCTCAGCAAAGTGCAACTCCGCATTAGGGAAGGTGTTTTTAAATTCACGAGCCATGAACCGTAAATGGCTTGAGGCTTTGGTTGGATGCTCATTTTTGGAGTTGATGCCAATATTCAAGATGATCTTCTCCGGGCTAGGGCCATCCTGGTGTCGCATAGCCATTGTTCTGAAATGTGATAATGCGGCACCAGGATAGCACTCAACCTGGATGTCAGGATGGACATCTAAATCAATTCGGGCTAGATTAGAGGACCCTATCATCAGAAACTTTTTGGTGATTCTGGGGATCCTCCACAGGCCCTTGCTATGCGATTGATGACGGTACTTAGCAAACTTCCTGTCAGACAGGTTACTATTATTCTCCATAGGAGGGAGAGGAGGTGGAGACAGAAGAAGAGGAGCAGAAGAAGGTGCGTGAGGAGAAGAGAGATGAAGCGTAGGAGGAAGAGGAGGAGGAGGGATGGAGAGAGGAGATGCAAGAGGAGAAGATTGAGTATGAGGAGCAAGAGGCGGGATTGAGAGAGGAGATGCATAAAGAGATGAAGGTTGAGGAGGAAGAGGAGGAGGCGGGATTGAGAGAGGAGATGCATGAAGAGAAGAAGTTTGAGGAGGAAGAGGAGGAGGCGGGATTGAGAGAGGAGAAGGAGGAAGAGGAGAAGATTCGAGTCAGAAGGTGGCGAGGAGAAGATAGTGGAAGAGATGAGGAAGAGTTGCTAGGTGGTAGATTGGGGGAACAGTGAGTAACAACCCGACAACGGCGCACAGGAGGAGAATTTGTCTTTTGGGAGAGCCGGCCATGACTCTGTTACATCATCAACACCAGGTGCTAGTGTTGGTGATGTATACAGATTCGTCCGCTTGGAAGTGGTAGGCGAGGGTGTGAAGGTAGTTGGTGACCGTTGTCATTGTTGAATGATAACCTGAACCTGTACTCGGTGTGGCCGCCGGTGTTGGTAGAGACATCACTCTATTTTGCTTATCACTAGCTATTTCTGCCAAAAATTTCCAAAAATTTGTGATTGTCGTTGTGGCCAATTTATTTCCAAAATTTTGCCTACCCCATTTCAATGCTATGCCTTTGGCTCTGTCTAGATCAAGAATTACATTAGATTCGGCCACTTTTACCTCTGCCTTTAATTTGTCCAATTTGCTTCGATAATGGTTGATTAAATTTTCTAAGCAGCTATGAGCCCAAATTTGGTTTATCATGCTGGTCGATTTAAAAAATTCGTCATCTCGTAAGGCAGGGCAGAAAAACGAGTTCATCTCCTCCATTTTCATGCTGAGAGATTTCGGGAGAGAGTCTGATGCCAAATGCTCTCGTAAAAGACCATAGTGATGCAAGCATTGCAACACATGGAAGTACATCTTAACCAGTCTCTGAAAGGCCTGAACAGACTGGTTAGGAGCACTTTTGGTTGAAGAAAAGTTGGACGCTTGGTTGCCAGATTTGCGTCCTTTACCCACTGGGCCGTTGAAATTCTTGGCCATTTTAGAAATTTCTACAGATTTATGTCAAATTTAGTCAGAAAAGTTAAAAAAAGTTAACTACCAAATATTAACTAGAGCGATATGTGTTGAAACAATTGACTGAATGTTGTTGGTCTAGTGAGATTCCTTCTAAAGAGAGGTGGTTGTAAGTCACAGGTTGTTTGAGCTTTGTAAGCTTATATGTCCAACAACCCATGCACTCATTCACCCGCCCAGACACCAGCATATTAATCCATCCATCAGTCCATCCTGCCATCCACCTAAACAAATACTTGATTAAGGGGAGAACAGATTTGTAAACTGATAGACAGACACCCGGTGGGTGACTAGACGACTGAACAAATGAATAGGCAAATGGGTGAAAGCTACAATTTCATTTCCGAATTTGGTTTAATTTATTCACTTAGTCATTGCAAAGCGCTAATTGCTTCTTTGCAATGAGTTAGTGCGGCTGTTGAAAATATAAGAATAAAATACGGCAGGTGGTTGCGGAAGAGAGGTGGTTTGTACCTTTACAAACATATATGTCCAAACAATCCATGCACCCACCCGGCCACCCACCCAGTAATCCATCCATCAGTCCATCCACATAGACAATCAATTGATGTCTGGGAGGCACAGACCAGTAAACCAATAGAGAGGCCAAGGACAGGTGACAGGATGAGTGAACAGATAGGTGGATGAACGAACGAATGAATGAATGAATAAACGCACATATGAACGCATGCACGGACGCCCGCCCGGACGCCCGCCCGCCCGAACGAACGAACGAACGAACGAACGAACGAACGCATGGACGATTGCACGTATGGACGACCGTGCAAACGAAATATCAGCTACCAACAGACCAATTCCGACAGTGTATTTGTACATGTAAACAGTTTAAAATTGTTTGATTTGGGACAAATATGGAGGCCTGGCACAAGCAAGTCCGTCTTTACATTGAAAAATAACGCATTGGCACAGGAATTTAATTACAAATTTCTTTGCCTAAATTTGTCCTATCGAGACCAAGTTTAGATTTACTTAGAGTGGTCCCCCCTTGAGATTAGTTGGGGTAAAGTGAATTAATCAGTAGGTCGCTTTAACAGGTAAAGGCTGGGATTGATCCTACATTATAGAGAAATCAGACACACGAATGCACACACATACACATACGCACGCACGTACATACGCACGCACGCACGCACGCACACGAATGCACGCAATAATACATGCACACAGTAATACATGCACGAATGCACGCAATAATGCATGCATGAACGCATGCACGAATGCATGCACGCACACACCCAGGCACTAATGTACTCACGAATTAATGCACCCACACCCACATACACACGCACACATACACCCACGCAAGTATAGATGCACACACGTACGGATGTACGAGCACACACATACGAACAAACGCACGAACGAACGAACGAACGAACGAACGAACGAACGAACGCACGAACGAACGAACGAACGAACGAACGCACGCACGCACGCACGCACGCACGCACGCACGCACGCACGCACGCACGCACGCACGCACGCACGCACGCACGCACGCACGCACGCACGCACGCACGCACGCACGCACGCACGCACGCACGCACGCACGCACGCACGCACGCACGCACGCACGCACGCACGCACGCACGCACGCACGCACGCACGCACGCACGCACGCACGCACGCACGCACTTTTGCAGACACAAAATTAAAAGATGTCCTACGGATATGATTTCATGTTGCCCCACCATTGATTTTGGTTGGGATTAGATTTATTTAAGAATAGGTAGGGAGGGATGAAACCTTGTCATTGTTATCAGGAACCATAAGGTCTAACTTTGATCTTACTAGCAAATCTTTCAGGTTTGGATTTCTATTGTAAGCTATTACTGGTCGTGCTTTGATCGGTTCCTTTAATTTAGATTGCAACTGTGAATATTCGTCTTTCATGGTTTTCGCTAATTCAACATTACGTCTATTGTATATGAGTTGAAATGGGATAATTTTGTTCTTTTGTGATATTCCCGAATCTACATTTATTCCAAATGGTGCTTTTGTTTGGAGTGTTCTAATCCAATGGCCCTCTCGGATTTTGCGAAACGAACTCGTTTCTTCCTCACTATCGAAGGTCGGAATCTGTTCTATTGGCATGATTTCAAAATGATGTTCAACTGAATGATCCGGAAGTTGGAAATGTTGAGCAATTGAGCGTCCTTTACCCACTGGGCCGTTGAAATTCTTGGCCATTTTAGAACGTAATCAAATTTCTACAGATTTATGTCAAATTTAGTCAGAAAAGTTCAAAAAAGTTAACTACCAAATATTAACTAGAGCGATATGTGTTGAAACAATTTAGAGACTGAAAAATAAGAACAATTAATACAAGATTATTATATATATATAAAATTAAAGCTTACACTGTCAGTTGCTGGAGCGCTTTCGACGTAATGGTCTTCGTCATGCAGCGAAAAAACTGGTCTAATGGCAACTGATAATTCTTACATATTTATAGGAGAATTACTACAATGGTGACTACTGATTAACTATTAATTCAGTCTCTCCACAAAAGATCAAACTAAACCCGAAGACCTGCTTTAGATCAATGTGCGCCTTTGGCGCTACTGAAGTCAAACAGCTAATACAAAAGGCGTGATTGCTTAATTATATCGAGCTTATCTAACTGTAGCATGGGTTAGTACGCCGGTTCGTTTCAGGCGATTAAGGTGTGAGAATAACAATGAGGGCTATTTGGTCAGTCATTAGATCAAATGCTGCCGAGATATGTTTAATCATGGCGGCGGAGAGTAATTTACTTGTTGTTTGAGTACTGCAAGGGACAGGTTTCCTGAATAAAGATTATTAAAACAAATTCTGACAAGTTATACAGTTATTTGATCTTGGCGAATCGGTTCACTCAGTCATTACAAAGCGTTGATTACTTCTTTGTAATAAGTTGGCGTTGCCGTGCGTTCGAAAATAGGAACAAATTTGGACAGTTAGGAGTTATACAGTTTTTTGATCTGGGCAAATCGGTTCACTCAGTCATTACAAAGCATTGATTACTTCTTTGTAATAAGTTGGTGTTGCCCTGTGTTCGAAAATAGGAATAAACAAATAGTTTTGAGCAGGTCTTTCTGACATAGGATGATCCATTGTGGATTGACTGAATGTTGTTGGTCTAGTGAGATTCCTTCTAAAGAGAGGTGGTTGTAAGTCACAGGTTGTTTGAGCTTTGTAAGCTTATATGTCCAACAACCCATGCACTCATTCACCCGCCCAGACACCAGCATATTAATCCATCCATCAGTCCATCCTGCCATCCACCTAAACAAATACTTGATTAAGGGGAGAACAGATTTGTAAACTGATAGACAGACACCCGGTGGGTGAATGATCCGGAAGTTGGAAATGTTGAGCAATTGGCGTATCTGCTGAGGTGTTAATATCAGAAACGTGGCGTCTAGCACGCACTCTAAATGCATTTTTTGTTTCACCAACATACTGTTTCTGGCAAAGGGCACAATTGATCAAATAGACTACATTCTCAGAATCACAATGCATATTAGTTCGGATATGATATTCATTTTTAGTTTGAAAGCTCAGGAATGTTTGTTGGTTTACAATATAGTTGTTTACTTTGCATCTATATTTGTCGCATTTAGAAACTGATCCATCGCACATGATTGGTTTATTGTGTTTAATTTGGACAGGTTCAAACTCGGGTCCGCTATGAGGTTTTAGATTTTCAAGCTCATTGATGGTGTCTGCTTTAATTTTTCGAAGAAAACGGGCTGAATAGCCTCGTGCTTTCAAAGCATCAAACAGAGTAGAGCATGCACTATTCAGATTTTGCCTGTTGCTAGAGTTTCGAAAAAATCTTATGATTTGCGATTTGATCAAACCTTTAAATGTGTGTGGAGGATGAAATGATTTTTTGTGAAGCAGCTGATGTGAGTCTGTTGGCTTAAAGAATACTTTATATTCTAATTTTCCAGAGGAATCAAATTGAGGACCCTTATAGATCGTGACATCTAAAAAGTCAACCGATGTTCCACTAATAGTAGCTTTTAGCTTGATGTTTGAATCTTGGTTATTTAAAATGCGAAAAAATTCCCAAAAGTCTTCTTCTGAATGTTGCCAAACTATGAAGATGTCATCTAGATATCTGAGGTAAAGAAGAGGCTTTTTGGTTGATTTGTTCAGTGCCTCCACTTCCCACTCCGCAACATAAATCGTGGCAAAATTTGGGCTGAATCGTTTACCCATTGCGCATCCACAGATTTGAAGGTAATTTTCACCATTAAATTGGAAATCGTTTCCTTTAAGACTTAGCTCTAATAATTTTAGAATTTCCGTGTCTGGTCGATCTGGATCAGGAAATTTGACAAAAGAATTCTTAATAGCATTGACTCCAGCATCAATATCTATATTGGTATACATAGCATCTATGTCTAATGTGACTAAATATGCATCTTTCGGAACTGACAATTTGGATAACTTTGAAAGAAAGTGTTCAGTGTTCTTGAGAAAGCTCTTGTGTCTATTAGCAATGGGCTTTAAATAGTAATCAATATATTCTGAAATGCCATAAGACTCACTGCCACAGTCTGAAATGATGGGTCGTCCAGGAGGTGTCAATGGATCTAACCAGGTGCTGATAGGTTTATGGATTTTAGGCAAGATATAAAATGTCCGATTTTGTGGATTATTCTCACCTAGCAGATACTTTAGCTGTTTCTTATCGATGTACTTATCTGTATGCAATGAATTAAGTATTTCAATGAAATTTTGTCGGTTTTGAGGCCAAATTAAATTATCAAGTTTTCTGTAATGCCTGGTGTTAGTTAACTGCCTTTCGGCCTCGCGGATGTAGTTTTCTCTAGACATAATCACAGTTGCTGAACCTTTATCGGCTGGTTTTATAATAATATTTTGATTTCTACGTAATTTGTTGATAGCCTGTCGTTCGAGAAATGAAAGGTTTTGCTTATTGTTTGTAACTGGCAATGATCTGGCTATACCAGCAACCGTTTTTATGGTTGCTTTAACATTGTCATTAACTAGCCTATCTGGAGGGTCCCAACCGGATTTTCCAGTGAATGGTTTTGACTCTCCATTTAAATTTCGAAAATGATGGGCTATTTTTACTGAATGACCAAAATTAGCTACTTCAATAAGACCTGTGTCTAAAAGCAAATCTAATCCTGTTTTTGGTTTTGGAGTTGGTATAAAAGTAAGACCACGATCGAGAATTGATTTTTCAGATGGTGAGAGATCATAGTCAGCTGCTAAATTGACAAGGTTTGTTCCTAATCCTATGTTAGGGGAGCTATTGCCTTGACCCACATTTAGTTTAAACTAAGTACCGTCAACCAATGGTTATAAATACAATTAGCTGTTTCTTTCGTCCAATGGATTCTATCCTTCTCAACATGAAAATTCGCATCAGAAATTTTGGGGATGACCTTATCAACGTGGCAGTTGGACCTTGCTGATTCGTTGATACGCTTGAGACAGTACCTTTGCCTGTCTGACAAGCTATCAGAGAAGTTAATCTCAGCAAAGTGCAACTCCGCATTAGGGAAGGTGTTTTTAAATTCACGAGCCATGAACCGTAAATGGCTTGAGGCTTTGGTTGGATGCTCATTTTTGGAGTTGATGCCAATATTCAAGATGATCTTCTCCGGGCTAGGGCCATCCTGGTGTCGCATAGCCATTGTTCTGAAATGTGATAATGCGGCACCAGGATAGCACTCAACCTGGATGTCAGGATGGACATCTAAATCAATTCGGGCTAGATTAGAGGACCCTATCATCAGAATCTTTTTGGTGATTCTGGGGATCCTCCACAGGCCCTTGCTATGCGATTGATGACGGTACTTAGCAAACTTCCTGTCAGACAGGTTACTATTATTCTCCATAGGAGGGAGAGGAGGTGGAGACAGAAGAAGAGGAGCAGAAGAAGGTGCGTGAGGAGAAGAGAGATGAAGCGTAGGAGGAAGAGGAGGAGGAGGGATGGAGAGAGGAGATGCAAGAGGAGGAGATTGAGTATGAGGAGCAAGAGGCGGGATTGAGAGAGGAGATGCATAAAGAGAAGAAGGTTGAGGAGGAAGAGGAGGAGGCGGGATTGAGAGAGGAGATGCATGAAGAGAAGAAGTTTGAGGAGGAAGAGGAGGAGGCGGGATTGAGAGAGGAGAAGGAGGAAGAGGAGAAGATCGAGTCAGAAGGTGGCGAGGAGAAGATAGTGGAAGAGATGAGGAAGAGTTGCTAGGTGGTAGATTGGGGGAACAGTGAGTAACAACCCGACAACGGCGCACAGGAGGAGAATTTGTCTTTTGGGAGAGCCGGCCATGACTCTGTTACATCATCAACACCAGGTGCTAGTGTTGGTGATGTATACAGATTCGTCCGCTTGGAAGTGGTAGGCGAGGGTGTGAAGGTAGTTGGTGACCGTTGTCATTGTTGAATGATAACCTGAACCTGTACTCGGTGTGGCCGCCGGTGTTGGTAGAGACATCACTCTATTTTGCTTATCACTAGCTATTTCTGCCAAAAATTTCCAAAAATTTGTGATTGTCGTTGTGGCCAATTTATTTCCAAAATTTTGCCTACCCCATTTCAATGCTATGCCTTTGGCTCTGTCTAGATCAAGAATTACATTAGATTCGGCCACTTTTACCTCTGTCTGTCTGTCTGTCTGTCTGTCTGTCTGTCTGTCTGTCTGTCTGTCTGTCTGTCTGTCTTTACATTGAAAAAAACGCATTGGCACAGGAATTTAATTAAAAATTTCTTTACCTAAATTTGTCCTATCGAGACCAAGTTTAGATTTACTTAGAGTGGTCCCCCCTTGAGATTAGTTGGGGTAAAGTGAACTTATCAGTAGGTCGCTTTAACAGGTAAAGGCTGGGATTGATCCTACATTATAGAGAAATCACACACACACACGCACGCACGCACGCACGCACGCGTCCGTCCGTCCGTCCGTCCGTCCGTCCGTCCGTCCGTCCGTCCGTCCGTCCGTCCGTCCGCCCGCCCGCCCGCCCGTCCGTCCGTCCGTCCGTCCGTCCGTCCGTCCGTCCGTCCGTCCGTCCGTCCGCCCGCCCGCCCGCCCGCCCGCCCGCCCGCCCGCCCGCCCGCCCGCCCGCCCGCCCGCCCGCCCGCCCGTCCGTCCGTCCGTCCGTCCGTCCGTCCGTCCGTCCGTCCATCCATCCATCCATCTTGACGTCCGTCCGTCCGTCCGTCTGTCTGTCTCCAGTTTCAGTTTCACGTTTATTACACTCAGGCTACCGAGGCAGCATATGAGGGTATATATTTATAACAATTATTATGGCGAGTAAAGTGACAAAATATACCGTGATTATCACGAGGTTAATAAATAAATACTAATTACATTAATAACAGCGACAATAGACTTGGTGACTTATTTTTTATTGGCATATAAAAGGTATTTACACATTATTTGGAGAACTGGCTTGTTGCATATTGAAAGAAGTCCTTTTGCTTTTTCTATTGAGGTATTGGTTAGGTAGTAAGAAGGGATTAGTCTTTGTCGTTCGGTGCTAAATTGTGTGCAATGAAAAAGAAAGTGCAATTCGTCACCTATTCAATTACATGCATTACAGATGCGCTCATTACGATCACTCCACTCCCATCTCTTGGTCTCGATGTCTAGTTGGTGGTTTAATCTTCTGAAGTGGCACAGAATTATAACGTCGCGATATGGCAATACAACAAAATATTTTTCAAATACCGAATCACTCATTATGTTATTGTAAAACGTTAATCGGCTTGAATTAGAAATTTCAGCTCTACATTTTTCATTGAATTGAGTTTGTAAAGCTATTCCTACCTGCCTAGTGATGTTAGTCTTATTTATGTTTTCTGCGTTAAAGGCTGTATCAAATCATGTTATTGTTAGTATTTCTTTAACTTTTTCTATCCATTTAAACTTGATATTCTTTGTCTCCGTATACTGTAGGCAGATATAGTAAGTGTGATGTAGCAACTTTAACCTTAGAAAAACTTTAACAATCATCTTCAAAGGAGAAAATAACAATTTGATTGACGAAAGAAAATTCAGTTGCTAGAGGTCACCGGTTCTTAATGAATCCCATTTGTCTTAACTATAGGCGTGAATGATGGGGGATGGGAGTAATAATATAAAATTTAAGTTTACGTAAGAATTTTAATGAATGAATTCTCTCACCATTTGTTCACTGCTCCACAACGAATATCTATACAAATGGAATACGCAAAATACTGAATAGATTACATAATGCCCTAAACACTACACATGCAAAAATCATTTTTTCATTTCGCAGAATAAACCCAATGAAACCATTACCAGGATCTCCTGAGATCAAAGTTGAAAATAGAATATGACTGATCACAACCTTACCTATAAAATACCCTTAATCCTTATAACCACCCGGAGGGACATTGCCCAAAGACAAAATATTCTTTAATAATATGGAAAATTCCCCATTTCCTCAGAATAATTCGCATAAAATATAATTCCCTAAATACATTTTACAGATAGGTAATTTCTTATCTAGGTCTAACAAATTAAAGTTAAACAATTTCTTTCATCTCATTTCTGACATAATATTTATGTGAAGTCCGGTAAGTATAAAGTTCTTTTATATTGAAATGTCCAAATACAGATTAAATTTAACACAATACCAGAAACAAATCCAGGAACATTTCTGACGGTTTCAGAAATAACATTACTAAAGCACCATGTCTCTGAAAAATCTCATACACATGAACTGCTTCAGGTTACCACCCAGGTCAACACCCATGAACTGCTTCAGGTTAACACACAGGTAAACACCCCATGAACTGCTTCCGGTTAACACCCAGGTCAACACCCCATGAACTGCTTCAGGTTAACACACAGGTAAACACCCCATGAACTGCTTCCGGTTAACACCCAGGTCAACACCCCATGAACTGCTTCAGGTTAACACCCAGGTAAACACCCCATGAACTGCTTCAGGTTAACATCCAGGTAAGCACCCCATGAACTGCTTCAGGTTAACACCCAGGTAAACACCCCACGAACTGTTTCAGCTTAACACCCAGGTAAGCACCCCTGATCAGTTATTAGAAAAATGACAAACATAAGGCGCTTAATTAAATAATTGCACTTTAAAGTATATCTTGCCTATTATGATAATAGATACTAACTACAAGCGCTAGATGTTTTAACTTTAGGATAATAAATATTAACCCATACGTCTGTAGTCGAATGAGAAATGAAGGAACTAGCAAAGATCGGCATCTGTAACGGTAACGTCCGGTCGAGAGCATGAACCGTAACAAGAAAATTATGACGCACAAACCAATTAACCATTGGAATTCCATTTTTAAAATGTCACGATTCCAACATGCATAAAAAATATATGTCATGATTTCAACATGCGCAAAAAAAAAATATATATGTGTGCACCAAGGGAAAGTAAGACGGACAACGGACGAACAGGTAGTTAAATAGACGGACAAAGGTCAGTCGACAGAACCGGTACACCATGGACTTAGGAGCTAAACCTTAGATACATGAATATTTAACCCTTTCAAACCAAAATAGCGACTTCAAAATCTCAATTACAATTTATTAAATATTCTGCTGAATATTTTGAACCGAACCAAACTGGGAACCGAAGCTGCCTATGGCATCAACCATGCGGACTATGGCAGCAACAGTTTATAATAACAAATAGCTTACCTATACGGTTGCCTTGTAATTGATATACTGGGACGCCAGGGTTCAGAGAGTCAAGTTTGCTTCATATGCATACAAGGAGGGGGGGGGGGGGAACACATCACACTGATCTTACCACATACTGATTCTGTCCTACCTTTAAAGAAAACATGTGCCTTATCAGCCATCGTCCTAGACAGCCTTTAACCCAGATTTGATGACAGAAATCAATTCTTATCAATAAGAATTAATTCCACCAACAACTCTGACCAAAATAATGCCCCAAAACATAGCACTGTAGACAATTTCACCACAGACAAATAGACAGAATCAGAGGGAAAATCTAACTATCTCACCAGAACTGTTCCTTCCATATATCTGCGCTCAAAGTCTGAACTGCCTCATCATCTGCCGTCAATTGACCTAATCAAAATAATATAGTATGTGCTAGATTATATGCTAATCTCAGAAAGATGGTTGCATTTCAACCATGCAGTACAAAAACCCATTGTGATGGCAACTATTCTGTTCTTCGAACAGGAGAGCTAAAAGAACTTACATTCATCAAAAACCGTATTTTCTTTTTAAAATATAATAACAAAGTATACAAATAAACAATACAGTATATTTACAAAGTGTACCATTCCTGGATCGCTAGATAACAGCTGGTTCACTCCATGGATCCAGAAATATGTTAGCCCTAACAGGCTGACATTTGAGTAGGGTAATCCGACCTGAAATCCGAACTTACTCCTTTCATTGTGTTACCGGTTTTCGAACTAACCAAACCTCCCGACTCTTGATGGGACACTTATTATACTGGTAAAACCAAATGTCTCACGGTTATGAACGCTGTGGAGTATATATTGGATGGAACAGGTTGACCATTACTAATTGGAAATATAACCAGTTTTCGTATTTTTCAATATTACTCCAACAACTAGCGCCGCCGAATATTGGAAAATCCAGAGCCATACACATCAAGAAATTATAGAATCGGAATGAATTAAGTGCAACATAATGAAATAAACTCACTATTCCATTTGCACTTCAAAACATCCCCATCAATTCCATCTTTTCCCATGCGGTCCATCCAAAGGTTCCCATATTTTAACGGGAATTTTAGACTTGATAGGGGGAGGGGAAAGGGTATGATAATGATGATAACATTCTAAATATTTATTCTAATTATATGTATATATACATATACGAGCATAACTTACCCAACTACAGGCCAAATCTACCAACAGGATTCCCCACTTAGATTCACGGAATCATTCCTTCCAAGTTGACTTGTCAGTTGGATATGAGTGAATGGCTATCTTAAACCATCCTTTAAACAAACACACAACTTTCTAGCTGTCCGGCCAATCAGAAGCGAACCTGAGTTTCGCGTGCAAAAACAGCGTGAAATACATTTCATCTGCCTACGTGCCAACTTAAAGTTACCCTTAAAGTTATCCTGCCCTAACATATAAAAGAAATGTATAGGAAAACCTAACCATATCCCAAAACACAACCTGACTGAGACAAGTGATTTTGACACAGCAAATCACTCTGTCACATAAGGAATAGACGAAAGCTTTTCATATCCAGCGTCCACGATGTCCGCCCAAAATCGAATTATAGTGCACTGTATTATAATATTTAATGGGTATTTACATAACTCTGTATCGATCATAACATTCAGGGGACTCTTCTTCATTTGTAACATAATTTTATAAAATCGTATTTGGCAAATTTCTAGCAGTTTCGTGTTTTCAAAGCCCCAGATTTCGGACGCATATAATATAACTGGTATAACCATAGACTCAAAAAGTGTGCACTGTAAATCTATCGGGACATCGATCGCTTTAATTTTGTGAATTAGTGCGTACATTGCTTTAATCCCTTGAGCTAAGTTTCGTTTTCTACAAGAAAAAAAGTTACCATTATATTTGAAATGTATACCCAAAAATAAATATTCATCTACTACTTCTATGCTATGTTCACCTATTTGAAATTTTGGTTGGTTAATTTTCTTACGTTTTTCGAATATTATTATTTTAGTTTTTGAATGATTGATCTGCAATTTCCACGTTTCGCAATAGTCCTGGAACACATCTAACGCATTTTGTAGCGACCTGGGTGTTTCTGCCATTAACATAGTGTCATCAGCATAGAGAAGTATAATAAGATATAAATAAAGGTGTAAATTATCAACTAGTTCGTTAGTTGTTGTCAGCCCTGATGTGTGGCGTTCTTCTAGGTAACTTTCTAAATCATTCAGATAAATCGAAAAGAGAAACGGGGATAAATGTTCACCTTGTCTAACGCCTATCCTACACGGGAATGTGTCTGACTTATTTGAGTTATGAAAAACAAAAGATTTAATAGACTGATCCATATTAAACTCCGTTTTTTATAATTTTTTCCCACAGACACTTTCTCCAAACAGTATCGAATGCTTGTTTAAAATCTATAAAACAGCAGTATAACTTTTTCTTTTCGGCTGATAAGAGCTGATAAGAGCTGCTGTATGAGATGCAGCGAAAACATATTGTCTAGCGTGGATCTACCCTTTCTAAATCCGTTTTGCGAATCTGAAATGATCTCATATTTTTCAGCATATGCATTCAAACGAGCATTAATAATTGTGGTGAAAAGCTTCCCCATACAGCTTAAAAGTGTTATTGGTCGGTAATTTTCTACATCCGATGGGTCTCCTTTTTTCTTATATATTGGTATAATTTTTCCGATTATCCATTTTTTCGGTACCCATCCGTTGTCAAATATTATATTAAATAACTATTCATAAATGGGCATCACGGTATTAATTGTGGATTTAATATATTCGTTTAGTTCAAATCGGTACGGCATGCTTTATCATTTCCTAATTTATATACTGTGTGCCGTATTTCCTCATTTGTTATGGGGACGTCCAAATCCGGATTATCTGCTATATTTGTTATAGGATCGTCATCAACGCTATTCTCATCACCCGCGCGGTTTACCTTTTTAAAATGCTCGTAAAGTGAATGTAAATCGATATTTCCGTTGTCACTAGTGTCTCTCTCTCTCTCTCTTTCTGTTATTGATTATTTTCCAATATGCCTTACTGTTTGCTGGCCTAAGATTACGGAGCTTAGAATGAAATTTTATAGTCTTTACTTGCCTTCTTCAATTGTTGGTGATTAGTTGCTGTTTTATTTACGTTGTATTGCTTCTTTTTCCTATGATATTTTTTTCTTTTCGCAGCACATTCCTTTCCAAACCAGGCTTTGTTATTTACCCGTCGCTTACCTCTATATAGCTTTTTATATCCAAAGGTTTGCGCAGCGTTATTAATAAACATTTCCCCTGTCATGTCTACAGCTGAGTTTAACGTGTCCAAGTTTTCGGAGTTTTTAGCCTGATTTAATTTTTGCAATATGTTATTTACCGCTTCTTGATCTAGGCTGTTAGTAAATTGCTCTTTTTACTAGGTTGCCACCGTATCCTTATATTATTATTATTATTATTATTATTATTATTATTATTATTATTATTATTATTATTATTTTTATTATTATTATTATTATTATTATTATTATTATTATTATTATTATTATTATTGTTATTATTATTATTATTATTGTTATTATATTCGATTTCTAAGTGCAATGGATGGTGTAAATCTGATATCATCGGATCAAAAGGCCTCACATCAAATGCGTGTAAGATTTTAATGAATTGTCCGCTTCCGACTGCATAGTCTAACAAGCTGTTATGTGTGGTTGTTGCCTTACCCATGAAACAATCTACACCGGCCCTCCCGTTTAATATCTAGATGTTCGTATTTTTACAGAGTTGGAGTAGCTTCGCACCATTTGGATTTTTTCGTCCTAAGCATTGGCTATATTGTTCTTTTGGGAGACCTAATTCAGTTAATAATTGAAGATCAGATTCGGTTGTATCATCCACATGGAAATTTTGCAGCAAAAATTCGTCGAATCTTTCAAAATCACTGTCAGTCCCCGTCTTTGCATTAAAATCACCTAAAAGACATATCGATGTAAAAGTTTGTTTCAATATAATTAGGTAATTTTCTATTTTTTCGAACGCTTCGTTTGAGTGACATCTCGATGATTCGGGTGGTAACTGCTCCTAATAGTATCGGTTTGCCGCTCTTTATTGTATCTTTTTTTTATTTCAATCCATAGAACGAATTCATTATCGGTGTGTACTTCATTTATATATTTTTTCAAGTTGTTCTTAATAAGGATACTAATTTCACCCGACACTGTGATTCCTTTCCTATTATGGTTAATAAGTGCATAATCTGGGATTGAAACGTCATCATAGTCATTGAGCTTAGTTTCACATAGACAGATTATATCATAGTTATTTACAAATATATACAGTTCTGGGGTGTTTACTTTAGACTTCAGGCCATGTATGTTTAAGGCACCGATATGCAACAAGCCAGTTCGTGACCTAATGTCGTTTGTGCCACTGCCACCACTCCATCGCCGCCACCACCGCCGTCCTCGTCGTCGTCAACGTCGTCGTCGTCGTCGTCGTCGTCGTCGTCGTCGTCGTCGTAGTTGTCGTCGTCGTAGTCGTCGTCATTGTCGTCATTGTTGTTACCATCGTTGTCGGTGGCGCTGGTGGTCGTTATGTAGTCATCATTATCGAGATGGGTAGCACTAAGTCTCATTACTGCGAATGCAGCAGTATCGCTTGAAAGGGAGACTGAAGCACCAGCATTTGCATCTGTCGTGGTGGACGTACCAGTGGCGCAGTGCGCAGTAAGAATGTGAGCAGCTGCAGTAGTAGTAGTAGTAGTAGTAGTAGTAGTAGTAGTAGTAGTAGTAGTAGTAGTAGTAGTAGTAGTAGTAGTAGTAGTAGTAATGGTAGTAGTATCAGTAGTAGTAGTAGTAGTAGTAGTAGTAGTAGTAGTAGTAGTAGTAGTAGTAGTAGTAGTAGTAGTAGTAGTAGTAGCAGTAGTAGTAATAGCAGCAGTAGTAGTAGTAGTAGTAGTAGTAGTAGTAGTAGTAGTAGTAGTAGTAGTAGTAGTAGTAGTAGTAGTAGTAGTAGTAGTAGTAGTAGTAGTAGTAGTAGTAGTAGCAGCAGCAGCAGCAACAGTGGCAGTGGGTAATGGCAGCAAACGTAGCAGCGGGGACAATTGCTGTAGTAGCAGCAGCAGCAGCAACAGGAGCAGCAGCAGCAGTAACACTAGCAGTGGCAATGGCGGCAGCAACAGTAGCAGCAGCAGCAGCAGTAGTAGAAGCAGCAGCGGTAGTCACCGACATGTACGCATTTTCTTTGGTTTCGCTATTAAATTTGATAGCCGTTATGTGGTATTGCCTATATGTATTAGGTGAGCTACAGGAGTGTTGGCAGTCATTACTCTCATAGCCACTGTCAGTCATTTCACAATGACGATTACGATGGTGGCGACAACAACAATAAAGGTGGTGGTGATGGCAACGATGACGACGTCGATGATGACCGTTTTTATTATTATTATTATTATTATTATTATTATCATCATCATCATCATCATCATCATCATCATCATCATCTACATTGTTATTGGCGCTAGTAACAGGTATAGGAACTCTAGCAGCAGCACCATTAGTCGCAGCAGCGTTGGCAGCAAACACACCAGCATCAGGGTTGGCAGTAGCAGCTGTGGCAGTAGCAATACCAGTAGTAGCATTAGCAGCAGTAGCAGAAGTAGTGATAGCAGCAGCAGCAATAGCAGAAGTAGTGATAGCAGCAGCAGTAGTAGTATCAGAAGTAGTAAAAGTATAAGTAGTGGTAGTAACATCAGCATGCGTGACGGTGTTGCCAGGTAGACAGTAAGAAGACAAGCTAACTTTATCCGTGTCATCCGCACACAACCAGTTGTTAATATAATTTCCTTTATCAGATTTGTAACTATTTTTTTACATGTCTCTGGACTGGTTGTTTTTATTGTTGTCGTTGTCGCCGGCGGTGGTCATTGTAGTGATAGATATGTGCCTAGTGTGAACTATACTGTTCCTATTAATGTCGTTATAATGTTTCTTATCTCAAGTGTTCTCATTATTTTCACCACTGGCACCGTTGTTGTTGTTGTTGTTGTTGTTGTTGTTGTTGTTGTTGTTGTTGTTGTTGTTGGTGTTATTATTATTATTATTATTATTATTATTATTATTATTATTATTATTATTATTATTATTATTACTCCATGCATGCGTCTGTCTGTGCCTGCATGCCTGCCTGCCTGCCTGCCTGCCTGCCTGCCTGCCTGCCTGCCTGCCTGCCTGCCTGCCTGCCTGCCTGCCTGCATGCCTGCCTGCCTGCCTGCCTGCCTGCATGCCTGCCTGCATGCCTGCCTGCCAACCCGCCCAGATGCCCGGCCCCCGCCCGTCAGCTGGATTCATATTTGGACATCTGTAAGGGAACCCGCTCTTTGTTCTGTCAATTACCTGCTGGAATGTCATGGAGTTCATCCGCTGGAATGCCCATTGTTGAAAGGCTTAAACCAAACGAGCGCAAATTGTAAAGCTCAACATTGACGCCAGAAATGTTACGGTATAACACAGCATCGGGGAAATTGTATGCCCTAATCCCTATGTACGAGTAGTCACTCAAGCGTGCTAATACCACCCACTTGTTATGGTTTCTATCCTTTAAAGCCAAAATGACGGTGGTTCCATAAGACTGATTGTGGTGACGACCACCCCTCTTAAAGAACCGCCCTCTCTTGATCCCAAATGTCAGTGCATGTTTTTCTTAGCATCACCATTCTTTCCCACAGCGTATTCTGCAATACAGATCGGTAATGCCAGGCAGCCGTCCGGCGATGTCATTCTAAGATACATGGGAATTAGGGGACGCATTTGCAGTGATGGATGGGGTGACGCCGATGCTCGTGTTGCATGCCGGGAAGCAGGTTATTCAAATGGAACTGCATATACTCATTACAGGTTTGTTAAAAGTATTAAATGTAGGGTGTGAGTATGGGGTGTCTAACAGCGCGGGATTGTTTAGTCGCTTAGCACTGCAAGCAAATGTGAGACGACGATGACGACGACGACGGCGACGTACAGCACTCCGCCGTTGCAACCACTGTTTCTTGTCCTCAGTCAGCGTCCTTAGCACCATCCAATTCTTCTCGGTATTCAGAGTACCCAGTCTAGCTTATTCTAGGCACATTCAGCAAATTTGTGATTCCCCATCTTCTACCAGCTTTATAGGTAGACCTACTAGCAGCCCCATCGCACCATCGCAGATACCCCAGAAACAGCTAATATTCAGCTACTCTGGCTTGTCTATTGCCGTGTTTGGTGTTTGAGAGGTCGAGATTCCTTGCTAAAACGTTTATTATTAACGTTTTGAACCCGGAATTCATAGAATCGTGATTTTAAAACGATCATACATGCAAGCTGTTGAGTATTTTGAAACTAATTTGACAGAAAGCTGTTGTTGCCATTGGCAGCAACAGCTCCCAGCCAAATTAGTTTCAAAATATTCAACGTACTATTCATAAATCGTCAAGGATTTTGGTGTCTTGGCTTTTCGGGTTGAAAATGTTAACAATATCACATCCATACTCATGTGTCTGTTATTTTATCTTAAATCAGGCAATGGACTGCAGGAAATAGATTTATTAACCTTGGCCCGATGTGGACAAGTCAGATAAACTGCGTGGGGAATGAGGCTAAACTAAGTGATTGCGGCCATGTGCCCTTGGGCAAGGTCATGGAGTGCACCAGTGGCCATCACGCAGGAGCTGTGTGTGAAAACAGAAGTAAGTACTACGATAGATCTGGTAGTCTATGAATGCCGTAACGCGATTCAAATCTGCCAGTCATCTTCTTCTTCTTTTCGTTCGCTGATCATACCGCCAGTCCTGTAAATGACTATCGACATGATCATAAGCGTTAAGTGCGTGGATCCATGGTTTATTAGAGTGCGCCGTGCGGCCTGGAACCTCCGTCTTCAGCACTCGAGGTGTCTGTCAGGGTTACCTCACCCGTACCTCCTTTAGTCGCCTCTTACGACACGCAGAGGATACTGAGGGTGTATTCTAAGCCCCACCTACAGGGGCTGGCAGTCATTAAATGTCCATATTCACAACAGAATAGCTTGAAATTAAAGTGTTAAAATATTTTACGTTTATAGGCTTAACTTATTTACCAGAATGTAAATGAAAACGAAATACATCTTAGCATACTATAATTTCAGTCAGTATAAATTAATATAATTTCTAACCCCTTGCACCGAAATCCCCAGAATCGTAATTTTCAACCGACCATACAGGTAAACTGTTGAGGTTTTTTAAAACTACTTTGACAGGAACCTGTTGCTGCCATACAGCCAAATTAGTTTTAAAATACTCAACAGAATATTGATAAGTCGGCAAGGATCCTTTTAGAGGCTTAAGATAGATATAATGAAACCAGACAACAGTAATAGCATTAACAATATTGACGAGGTTAATAAAGAAGGAAAGTATTTCCATTGTTTGTTGGCCTGGCAACGTAATTTTATATTGACCAATGAGAAGATGGTCGTTCTAGTTACATTGTATATCGCGACGTTGAATTCGAGCTCATGACGTAACAATACCGTTTGTAACGTCCCATCGCTTAGAAGATAATTTTCTCAATGCAACAAATACGCTAAGCATCGGAATGGCCGAACTTGGGTGTTAGGGGGCCCTGTGCAGCGTTCTGAAAAATTCTTACCTGGGGACTTCGGAACTGCCGTTAGGATCGCTAGAAATATAGGATCCAGTTGTAACTGTAATGCTGCTGGGAACGGGCGGGTATGGAGATGGGGTGGGTCGGGGTAGTGGGTGGAGGGGGGGGGACCTGAGGTCAGAAGGCTGTGGGATTTGGCCACATCAGTCTTATACAGTACAGTTAAGAAATAACTTAAAATGTGTCACGGACAAAATAAAAAGATAATGTTGGATATTTGGAACGTAAGTGGATTGGAAGACATCGCTACCTAAGGCAGCAATGTCTTCCAATGCAATTATGTTCAAAATATTCAACCAGAACATGTTTTACATCGAGTTCGAAATAGTTTTGTTTTGGAAACATTAACTTATTTATGAGGTGTAGTATATGTGTGGCATCTATGCGTGTAACTTGAAGTTAGACAGGGGCCATAACAATTAAAACAAAAAAGAATTTTTCTTTCACATTTTGGCAGCCCTGAATAATTGGGGGCCATACGCAAATGCACTTGTTGCATTGCCGTATGTTCGGGCCTGATGCCCCAGGCCACATGTCACCAATATCACAGCATAATATGTCAGTCTGTTCATCAAACCACAGACTATATGTCTACCTGTCGCAATCCATGCGTCCATTATTTGTGGAATGTTTTGGAGGTTATTTTACGGAGAGTTATTGCTACCTAAAGATAGGATTCCGTTTGCGCAAAGGCGGAGGCGGATGCGGAGGCGGACGCGCCAAAATCGATTTCATTATATTTAATAAGCGTGATTCCATATATGCGGACGCTGGCGCGGACGGCACGAGGACGCGGAGGCGAGTGTCTCGATCGCTTCGTGTAGCGATCGGGAAACGTACAGCGCACAGTCGCTAGGGGAAATCCAAGAAATGACGGCAATAAAATTGGGGGTTCCTGTTACTTTCAGTACGTACCTGCCAATTATGTAGACGCTTTAAAAATGTATTATTTTGAAATAAAATCATTTCTCGACCGTGTTACATCTCGCGAATATAACGATACATAAATGGTGACCAATGTTCGGCACGGTATCATCAAAGCTACATGGCAAAAGAAGACACAGTACAGCTCATAATTATGTTAAACCATTTTCAAAATAAGAAGAGAAACGTGTAAGGTAGTACAAGTTTGAACAGGATGTAAGAAATTGTGTTGAATAATTTGGACTTAACTTAAATCCTGAACCAGCAATGGCTTCCAATCAAATTAAGTCCAAAATATCTAACATTATATTTGATTGTTCTATATTATTTCTTAGCTGTACTGTATGCGTGGCGAACAAAATTCATATCGTATTTGAACAACAATGTTGCGTGCTTGTGTGTGCGTGCATGCAGTCGTAATTGCGTGCGTGTGTCCGAACGCGAGTGGGTACGTGTGCGTGTGCATGCGTGCTTTCAGATGTTGGTACACACCAGTCCTATGCATGTGTGTGGGCCTGTCTTTCCGTCTGTTCACCATTTCTTAATTATTCGTGTGTTAAACTCGATATCTAAAATTATTTCACCGGATACTAATGGGATTGTTCTGGTTGTTTAAAAATGCAATCATTTACGAAAGTAAAGATGATTGTGACTTTAAGTGCCACCATCGCCCGGCTCCAAAAGCCGCGAAGCAAGTCTCTGTCACGGAGCAGCTTCAGATTGTAGTTTTATTAATAATAATAATCTAATGTGTATGATAACAATATTCTCTAAACAATATATGAGAAAAATATTGCTGCTATATTATTTAATATCACTAATAATTTCACTGGACTTCATAGACGAGGAAAAGAACACCATTGACGAACTTCTTCCAATAGCTGCAAACAAACTAAAAATAGAGAATCTCTTTATGAATGAATCCAAAACAGAGTTCACCCACATATACCTATCTACAAAGGATGAAACTATGGAAAATACCGACCCACTTCGTGGCGGCGAACCATGGAGAAAAAGTAAAATCCTGGGCTCACTGCTTTGCAGTACTGCTGACATTGCTACACGCTACGTCATGGGGAACACATCGTTCCAGTCCTTCTGGCAGCTATGGATTGTGTAGATCAAAGATGCCCAGTCCTTCTGTAAGTTATGGATTCGTAGTTCAAGAATGCCCTTGATAAAAAAGGCTACATTTATACAATGCAACCAGCGTATCCTTGATGCTGTATAACTGTAACAGATGGGCAGTTCCACAAGCAGCTCTAGACAAACTCGATGCCTGCCACCTCAAACACCTACGCACCATCACTGGACACCGATGGCCAGACAGCATAATTTCCAACAATGCACTATACAAGAAGTGTAATGCGTTGCCGCTGTCTATAAATATCGCAATATCACCAATATAAATGCAATAAAAAAACCGCAGCGATACCGCGTGCAAGTAAATGGTACACGCGATATTTTACTCACATTCCGCGTACCCGCTTTCCGTTCCGCGTTCTGAATTCCGCACCCCGCGTGCCGGGTACACGCAGCTTAATACAGCATTGGTTTCCGGTCAGATTATTTTCGCAATATTCATCAACGTAGAAATAACGACACTGGTATTTAAGGGGTTGCCGTATTAATTAAATGTCTAGCTATATGTATATTGAATGTGTTATTATCGGTTTTGCTTTAGGAAAATTCCCGCTCAAAACACACGATCGGCGATGGGGGGAAAATGAGCTTTAAGCTATTACAGTATAAATCCTTTCATCATGTTAAGTGTCCATTTGTTGGCCAAGAGGTTATTTTTGAAAGTTTACAACTGGAATTGCTGGCTTGTATTACAGCGCTGAATTTTCAAACATAGTTTTCTATTGGCCATCAAATGGATTTTTCCCGTGACCATTGCAAGGCCATTTTGAACGGCTTTAAAGAGTTAGAAAGCTATAGAAAACAACACGAGTTACCTTTCCAGAGTATCCGTCTATCATCTGACCTCGTATGACGTCATAATCAGCTCAGCGAGTGTATGATGACGTCACAATAATTACGTCACACATGGTTCCATATAGACCGTCATCAGATCTCAAATATCCCGACACGTTGTATGAATTGTATGTCTTTGTAATTCTTTGTTATTTAAGAAACATGCTGTTGAATATTTTGAAACGAATTTGAATGGGCGCTGTTGCTGCCTTAGGCAGCAACAGCACCCAGTCAAATTAGTTTCAAAATATTCACCAGCTTACTTGTGTAGTTTTTTTTTAATTGATCGTCATGGTGTTCAGAGATCGAGCGATCCCAACACCAGCGAGGTGTGGGTGGAGCTTAGCTAGAGATGGCCGGGGCATAGCTAAAACCGGAAAGGTAAATTCTGAGGAATTTCGAGTAATAAGGATTTGGCTTCGAAATATTGCTAGATCGAACGAATGTTGAAAATAATGCCTTAAAATAGCAGCATTATTTTTTTAATAGATATGGAAAAAAAGGGCTTGTCAAACAAAAAATAAATTGATATGGCCTAAAACAACACAAACTAATCCGTCTGCTTATCTGTTAAATCACATACTATAAAATGGCTACCAATTATAAACCACCAAAATGATGTTTGTTTAGATATATGTATATAGCCGCCAGACATTATTAATATTAATATATTAGCATCTTTTCATAATTGTACACTATTCGTACTGCATTCTATATTACGTGTAACTTTATGTTGGGCTATATCTTCATGTAGAAGATTTTGTGCCAATAAATAATCTGAATAAGCATATATATTTATTTCTTTGATGTAATATGATAGTAAACAGTTTAGATCTCCAGTCTCCGATAACGGTGTCTGTAATTGTGTTGGAATTAGACCAATATTCTGAACTCTAGGACGGATATATCAGTGTGGTGTCTTACCTGTATTTTCCTACGAGGTAGAGCTACTTGATTGAGAGGTCCATGACATGTTCGGATCTATTTGTTCCAGATATGGTATTCCGGTTAGCTGATAATCCAGATCCCCTCGCTGGGCGCGTGGAAGTTTCAATTGATGGTGTCGTGGGCGGTGTATGTTATGGCAGTTTCTCCGGTAACCAGGATGCTGACGTCTTATGTCGACAGTTAGGATATGCTGTTGGGGTGCTTACACCCCCGGTTCACCAAAATATAACCAACGTGAAATACACCACGATAATGAAATGTCGTGGGAATGAAACGAATTTGATTGATTGCGTTCACATGGGATGGAGACAAACAGATAGCCGAGATGCTGACTGTCAACTCGGAGATCAGACAGTACGATGCCATGGGCCAGGTAATGCTACTGCTACTGGCACTGCTGCGGCTGCTGCTGCTTTTGCTGCTGATACTCCTGCTGCCGCTTCTACTACTACTACTACTACTACTACTACTACTACTACTACTACTACTACTACTACTACTACTACTACTACTACTACTACTGCTACTACTACTACTACTACTACTACTACTACTACTACTGCTACTACTACTACTACTACTACTACTACTGCTGCTGCTGCTGCTGCTGCTGCTGCTGCTGCTGCTGCTGCTGCTGCCGCTGCTGTAACTACTACTAACTACTACTACTACTACTACTACTACTACTACTACTACTACTACTACTACTACTACTACTACTACTACTACAACAACAACTACTACTACTACTACTACTACTACTACTACTACTACTACTACTACTACTACTACTACTACTACTACTACTACTACTACTACTACTACTACTACTACTACTACTACTACTTTTTCCCCGGATTTTTTTTGAAAATCCGACGCTGATGCAGTCAGACACACCTCATGGAGGAACTCCTTTAAAAAAGGCTTGCAAACCCCCATAAAAAATCGGGTGAAATAGCAGGCTTTATTAATAGTATATGAATAACAATACAAACTTAACATATCAAAACAGTGCAAGCTAAAATACTCTATTACCATATACCACACCCATGGCATAACTACATAGAAAAACCCCTTAATAAAGAGCTCATAACATAATATAATTCAACAAAGCCATTACTATTTGCACACCGTGTAGTAGTAGGCCCAAATGGCGAGCATAGCTACCCAATAAGTGGTAAAGCGACTCATCAATAATTAGCAGTAAGTTACCGCTACTCACTGAAGCCATTGAGCCGATTCATGACGTAGATCATATGTAGTTTAACGTAGCACACCATATAGTATTGGCCCAAATGGCGAGTGCAGCTCGCCAACTAGTGGCGAGGTGACTCGTCAATAAGTAACAAAAGGTCACTCATTGACGCCAGTTGGCAGATTCTTAAATACCGAGCAGGCGTACTGTCGTAAAATGCACAAAGCAAAAGTATACAAACATAGATGGCGCTCCGGGTTCACATTTTAAATTTACTTCATTGTAAGTTTTTGTAAATTACCCTGGAGCAAATACACCTACAGTAAACATTTACAACAGGATGTTAATTGTATATATGTAAGATGTCTTACTCTGTTAACCTAATGAACTCGAAAGTCGGATCACCTCCAGAATATTGACGCGATGCTCAATTGATGTTTAAATATACCGATTCCAAAGGTTAGGTTATTCGTCGAAATTATCATCTCCTAAGACATTAAATTTTTTAAATTAACTCAATTAAATAAAATAAAATACCATATATCAATATACAACAAGCAGCGAGTGTGCTAGCTTATACAAGTTCTGCTTCTGCTATTTTTAGATATCCATGTTCAATTGATACTAGGCCAGTTTTGCACCATATATCTTTAAATCTACTTTCTTTTCCATGTTCCACTATCCTGTAAAATTCACAATGAATGCAGTTTATCAACAATGATCGAAATATATCTTGTATGGCTCTTTGGTGGTTGTGTCCTGTTTTATCTCTGGCCTCTGAACACCGATGCTTCCAAATGGCCCACACTCCTACAGATAACAGGGTTACTAACAATTCTTTCTCCTTGCTATTAATGATTCGTCCGATAGTTGAGCAATCCTTGAACATAATTGTTTCACCCATTAATTTCACATATTTGATTCCAAATTTAGCTAGGAGCATTTTGATATATACCCAAAAGCATGTAGCTATACGACACTGTGTTAACAGATGGTCTATTGTTTCCTCCTCGGTATTACATAATAAACACCGGTCTGTACTTGTTATTTTGCACATATAAGTCAGATGGCCAACCCATAGCCTTCGATGGAGTAATCGTCATGCCAGGTCCCGTGCGTTTGATGGTAGACGAGGTAGATGTATTGGTTTCCACGCATTTTTCCAGTTCTTTGGCGTGCATCCTAAAGTGGTCCAATGCCTAACTGCAACAGGAGTCTGTCTCCGACTTTGCATTAACATTCCATACCAGGCTCTAGATGCTATGTAGTATTTCATATGCTCTGACTTAAATACTAATGTTGGTTGCAACATATCTCTGTTGCCACGTGCTTTCGACAATTTGAACCATTCACCAGGTATTGCATTCTTTATTCTAAGAAATAAGCGTTGGGCATCAATATGCCTCATTGATGTTGCTCTTGATACATCCTGCATCGCAATCCATTTGCGACATTTTGGATTAACTAAATCAGGTAAATATTGAATGCCATTTTTGGCCATAGAGGGCAAATATAATACAGCATCATTATCACGAATCAACTCGTTGCCCCAAAGACGTTGCTCTAAGGCATCTTCCCAACATCTGGGTTGTGGCATTGATCGTGTAAATATCTTTAAAGTTTCGACCTGTTCTTTATATACGTTTGGTATCGTCTGATGGTTAGGTGGCAGTTTATTGCACAAAAATAAACATTCTACTGGAAATGGATCTACATACCTTTGTAGAAGTGTCCTTGCAACACTTGACCAAGATGAGTTTGAAGTGAGTAACTTATTCAAGAATTTCAGTTTTAGCGAAGCACACTTTGCTAAAACATTGACCAAATTCAGGCCTCCATCATGCTTTTCATTGGTGAGGATTGACTGCGATACTAAATGGGCTTTGTCCTCCCATAAGAAGGACAAAAGTAACGTGTTGATCTTTGACTCAACTGATTTGGGCATATGAACAACAGAAGCGGTATACCACAGTCCAGATAAAATTAAATTATTAAGGACAAATGTCCTGCCACATACAGTTAGGCGACGTCGTTTCCAATTTACTAATGTACACTTTAGCTTGGATAGTCTTTCTTCCCAGTTTATTATTACATACTGTTCTCTACTAAAGTAAATACCCAAAATCTTTATGACATTATCTGACCAGTTAATATCCATAACATTGTCAGTTCTGTCCATCCAAGGGCCCAAAAATAATCCCTTAGATTTGTCTCTATTAACTTTAAGCCCCGATGCCTTTTGAAAATCTGATAATACTCCATTTAAAATTCTAAAATCTGAATTTTTACTTGCAAACACAGTTGTATCATCTGCATATTGAGACACCTTTAGTGGCCTTTCTACGCCACGTATACATAATCCTTGAAAATCATTACGTTGCCTTAATGTGGCCCCCAACGATTCCATAGCTATGACGAATAGAAGCGGAGACAATGAGCAACACTGTCTGACACCTCGTTCCAACACTACATGTTCAGATAGATGATTATTTACTAAATAGCAACTTGTTATATCAGTATATAAAATATTGACCCATTTAATAAATCTGGAACCAAAGCCAATATGGTCTAAAGACTTAAACAAGAAATCCCATTCAAGTCTGTCAAACGCCTTCTCGTTATCAAGTGCTATTATTGCTTCTGGGATGCAATCCTGTTCAACTAATTGAATAAGGTCTCGAATAAGCAATGTGTTGTTTAATATCGTTCTCCTGGTACAGAGCACGTTTGATCATCATCAATTACTTCGCCTAGGACTGCGACAAGTTTTAATGTTAGTGCCCGAGTAATAGTCTTATAGTTGACACAGAGTAGAGAGATTGGTCTATAATTCTGTGGGTTTTTTCTGCCACCCCTCTTGTATATAAGCCGAACATACGCTTGGGCCATCGATGGAGGGAGATGCCCTTGCTTAGAAACGCTAGCTGCTATTTCTTCTAATACTGGACCAAATATGTGCCAGAATGTCTGATACAATTCGCCTGGAAGTCCGTCGCAGCCAGGAGACTTTTCTAACTTCATACCTTTGAGGGATTTTGTCAAATCATCAATTGTTAGTGATTGGTCACAACTTTCGCGACATGCATCTGGAAGTCTTTACGTTATATTAGCTAAAATATCTCTAGTTTCAGTTTCACCACTTCCCTCAGATTTATACAATGATTTGTAAGATTTGGATACTGTTTCCATCATCTCTGAATTTGAGGACACTGATACACCATCATTAGTCTTCAGTGAGCGCATTAATTTCTCTATACCTCTTGCGTTTTCCAAGTTACAAAAGTAACGTCTAGGCTTTTCACCCTCGGTGTGCACTTGTGCTCTTGACCTTATTTTGGCCCCATCAAACTGATATTGCTCTATTTCATTTAGTCTACCTTTTAACTTAACTAATAGTTCCTAATAATTATTTTCTCCATCATTAATTTTCTTATTAATTTTACACACCGACCGCTGAAGCGCATTTTTACGCTTTCGAATTTCTCGTGCTTTCCTGATGGAATACTGCCTTGAAATATGTTTCAGGTCGGATTTAACATCCTCCCACCAGTATGTTATACATTCATATAAACTTCTCTTTTCATCCCAATGCCTCCAACAACTTTCTACACATTTGCGATAGCAACTATCTCGTAACATTTCCTCGTTTGATCCAGTCAGCATTGTTTAATGTGATGGAAAACATATTGTGATCAGAGAAAGTTACTGGTAATCTTTCAATGATCGTTCTACATAGATCCTGTCCAATCTGGATGCTTTCTTTCCATCGGTTGAAAACCAAGTAAAGTCCTTCCCTCTGGATTTCCAATCCGATAAGTGTCTAACAAGCTTTTATATTCACAGATGTGTTTTCAAATATTATGAGATGTGTCATTAAAATTAGACCTAGGGGTTCTGTCTTTAGCTTCATCTAATATGCAATTAAAGTCACCGCCCATAATTAGGTTTTCAGGCGTTCTGTCTTGAATTATTGTGGAAACATCATTTAGAAATTCACGGCGCAATTGATGAGAGGTTGGCGCATAAAGGCACATCAAATTTAAACTTGTGTTTAGTACATCAATTGATACACAAATCCATCCTCCATTTGTATCTGATGACGACGATATAACATCAACATAGTTGAGGTAGCGGGGCAGGATAAGAATGGCCACTATATCTTGTGATAAAGAATAAAAATTCTGCCCTTTTGAAATATCTTTGAGAGATTCATACACTTCAATTTTTTGAATTTTGGTCTCTTATATCAACTCTCTCATTTGCTAATTCTTCAAGCATGTGGCGCTGATTGAATTCGGTATTTAATCCTCTGCAATTGATGGTGCAGATAATCATAATTTGTAAAATGATGTTTACGACCGCCATCATTAGATTAACGTGATTTGGTTTCTTAGCTCATTTCTTAGACCATTTACCTAATTTGCGTGCGAATGCAATGTTTCCTAGTTCTACCACAGACAAATATTAATATTTGGAAATATCAGAATCATGGCGCGTTAGACGATATTTCACGCCTCTCGCCGTTAAATATGGCACTAACACTTCACCCCCTTCTGATCGGTACATTACCATTTCATCTTTCATCTGTGAACTCTGTGTTTGAATGGACACATCTGATTCTGCAACTGACATTGTATCATCATCCATACCATTTACTTCAATCTCAGATTCTGAGCTATTGTCTTCTTTATGACGCTTATTGCTATTTAAGTTACATTTGGCAGGAGCGTCATTTACCATATCTTCAAGCTGACTTAAATCAAGTGGGCTTAGCGGAAAATCGACTGAACTTTCCGTCTTCTGAGTCCTAAACTTATCCTGTCCTAATTTTAATTCATCTTCTAAGGAATTGTAAACTGGCTCTTCTGTAAGATCATCATTTTCCTGCGCGTCTTTTACAGCCACGTTTGGCTCCACTGCATTTTGATTATTTTCTTGACTGAACGTTATCCCCTCCTCTAATACTTGAATTTCATCAACTGTAGTTACTTTAAAAGGATTTGATGATTTGTTTGTGTCATTTTCAGTGGCATGAACCACAACAATAGCTTCCGTAGTGATTGCTCCAGAAGAATTTGACTCAGTTGCATCCTTTAATGGGCGATTACCTCCTGATACTGAGGGCTTGTTTTGATTTTTTGGACAGCGCCATTAAAAATGGTCAACTGAACCACAGAGCAAACATTTGTTTCGATTGGGACAATCTGTTGCCAACTGGTCAGTACTTAGGCAGATCCGGCACTCTTTAATTTGCCCTCTATACCATAAGGGCAGGACAAAGCTGTTATCAAGCGTCAATCTGCTTGGTAACGGGCTATCCACTTTATCAAACCAGATGCGTCTTACACCGTTTTCTAGCATTCTGTCAAAGGGATACGTTTCCCGTTCAATCTTTTGCACTTTGCCATACTTCTTGAGTTCATTCATAATTCTGTCATCTGGAATTTCTAGTGGAACTTTCATCTTCACTAGCAACCTATCTAACTCGATTTCCTCTACGTTACAAACTTCGCCTTTTACAATAAGAACATCTTCTAGAAGCTTTTCCTTGACCCCCTCATTTGACACTGTTACATTCCATACAGTTTTAGTAACATTGATAAGCCCCTGCAAAGTAGCAGGTCCCGCGCCAAGGACGTCCTTTAACCCATGATACACGTCGATAGCCGTGACACCCCACCCCTTAGTTGTTATCTTAAGGCTTAGGGTACGCTTATAGGCTGCCATGGTGTTTTATAAAAAGAGGAAACCCATACTACTACAATAAATAATACAAAAATATAACACCAAGACGTCGGGGAAAGAGCTAAACACTAAATAAATAGTGTCCCCTTTTGAAACCCTGACGTCTACCAACAAATATACGAATAGAGAGTACAGTCGTATATTTGTTAGTTTGAACCACTTTCTAAGTGGTTCACTAACACCTAACCGATTAAAGTGGTTCCCTAATGCATACTAACATATTACAGACATATATTTGTTAGTCTGTTCGAGTTGACCGGGGACAGCCAACTGACTATAAAGATTTATATAATCAAAGTACTAGGCTTGCGCTTACAAATGACAAAGGAATTAAATCCACTCACTCAAGCGATCTTGCCAAATATAATGCGCTAGCCAACGAAATATAGAAATAGCATACTGGCGCGGGGAGAAAAGTATTGCATTGACCACAGTAAGAGGAGCCCTATTAAATGGCTGAAACCGCCAGCTATGAGGAGTGCCTTTAGAAAATGGAGACACAAAATGCGCTCCAACCAAGACAAGAATTTACAAATTAAACATAAAGTTTGAAAGGAAATACTAATACGAAATATATGTATAAAATTTATCTACAAAATCGCGCTAGAAACTATCAAATTCGGGCAGCAATAAACCCGTGCGTTCACTACTACTACTACTACTACTACTACTACTACTACTACTACTACTACTACTACTACTACTACTACTACTACTACTACTACTACTACTACTACTACTACTACTGCAGGATGCTGCGGCTGCGGCTGTTGCTACAAATTTCAAGGTAATTATATGGATACACTGGCGAATATTTTGAAACTAATTTGACTGGGTGTGCCCAGTCAAATTCGTTTCAATACATTCTACAAAATGTTTATTAAATAGTAAATACGTCTAAGACGTATAATTCGTGCACTTGATGGATTTTTTCAGCTCCATAATTGCGTATTCGCTTCCAACTATCATTGTTACGCCAGAAACATGGGAAGTCCTTACACAGCGACCTACGAGGAAATTGGCAGTGTTACCGAAAGCGGAGATGATCCGCAGCCTACATCTGACGTAATTGATTACGACGTCATATACTTGAGCAACAGATCAGATCCACCTATTTATATCTGATCTATAACTCTAGTTTGTTGTGACATTCTATTGCAGTCCGCCTGTTTTCATTTCGGCCAGTCCGTGTGCATGGACCTCTGCAGTTATTCGTTGAACCAGAATGGATATATACGTGTGACACTGACTTCAATGAGTACACCACCCAATTGGCGTGCAATGAGATGGAATTTCCTGAGGGACGTGCATTTTCAGGATCGGCTTATGGTGCTAGAACAGGTAAAATAGGGCAAATTAATATTAGTGAGAGGGAGACGGAGAGAGAGAGCGAGAGAGAGAGAGAGAGAGAGAGAGAGAGAGAGAGAGAGAGAGGGAGAGGGAGAGGGAGAGGGGGAGGGGGAGGGAGAGGGAGAGGGGGAGGGGGAGGGGGAGGGGGAGGGGGAGAGGGAGAGGGAGAGGGAGAGAGAGAGAGAGAGAGAGAGAGAGAGAGGGAGGGAGGGAGGGAGAGAGAGAGGGAGAGAGAGAGAGAGGGAGAGAGAGAGAGGGGGAGAGAGAGAGGGAGAGAGAGAGAGGGAGAGAGGGAGAGAGAGAGAGAGAGGGAGAGAGAGAGAGGGAGAGAGAGGGAGGGATGGAGAGAGAGAGAGAGGGAGAGAGAGAGGGAGGGAGGGAGGGAGGGAGAGAGAGAGAGAGAGAGAGGGAGAGAGTGAGGGAGGGAGGGATGGAGGGGAGGGAGGGGAGGGAGGGAGGGAGGGAGGGAGGGAGGGAGGGAGGGTAGGGAGGGAGGGAGGGAGGGAGGGGAGGGAGGGAGGGAGGGAGGGAGGGGAGGGAGGGAGGGGGGAGGGAGGGGAGGGAGGGGAGGGAGGGAGGGAGGGAGGGGAGGGAGGGAGTGAGGGAGGGGATGGATGGAGGGAGGGAGGGAGGGAGGGAGGGAGGGGAGGGAGGGAGGGAGGGGGGGAGGGGAGGGAGAGCTATCATCAGGTGTGTCTGTCTGCGTGCTCCATATACAAAAATAAATGCATATATGAATGAACAAATGAATGTACAAATGAATCAACTAATGAAGAAATAAATAAATGAACGAATGGATGACTGCGCAAACAATCTGACCATTGAATGATGATTTGTTCGTTTGTTCGTTCATTCATCCATTCGTTTCGTTCATTCCTTGGTTCGTTCGATCGGGGGTGGCATGTTCACTCAGTGGCTCGTTCATTCGTCTGTTGCGTTCTTTAGTTCATTCGTTCATTCATTTGTCCTTTAATTCGTTCATTGTTCTCGCGTTCATTCATGCGCTCGTTTGTTCATTTGGTCGTTCGCTCTTTCGTTCGTTCATTTATTTTATTTATATTTCTTCATGTCAAGGTGGCATTGGATCATTTAGAATGTCATGTCGGGGAAATGAAACAGATATAAGGCAATGTATTAGAGATGCGCCATGCACCTCCAATCGCTATGTATCGCTTGTCTGTCTCAGAGTAGATCAACTGCCTATATCTAAAGGTATGTCAAATATGAAACAATGTTATATATAATTATAGAATATCTAAGACAATAACAGGTAATTACAAGTTTTGTTTCCTTGATGATAAACAACACTTCCCAAGCAATTACTATCAATTTTAGTAATTGATAGTATTGATCTCACTCATATTCTATTGGCATTAGTGTGTGCCTTGTCACCTAACCGCCATAATGACCAAGGCAGCCAAACCACTTTATATGCAGTGATTTTGCAGTATCTATTTGCAGCCATGGGGAAAATTATTTGTTAAATTTATCACTAGAATGATTGTGGTTGGTAACTTTTCAAAAATAGTCTTATCTTGGCCTGTAAATGAATGCGGGCTAAGCAAGAATATTTGCATATTTTCGACCAATCATTCTGCACTGGTCATAATACCTATCTATTTGCAGGACAGTGGAAATATATTTGGTAAAATGGAGTGGTAAATTTACACAAGGAAATTTCTTCTTTTGACCTCAGAATGGAGATTTTCTGAGCAAAATGTCAATTTTCTTTTGTATATATGATTACTGTATTCCGCACCTGAAGTAGTAGAAACATCCTACAGCTGTAACCAGTGCTTCTTTGATTTTGCCCACTATGTCTTGTCATCGGCCGAAATCCTTAGCTTCCTCAGGTACTGACTTGACTCGTATTCTCAGCTTGGTGTCTCCAAGCAGTAGTCTCACTAGCCATAGTTCATCTTCATAGCAACTGGTCTGGCGTAGTGCATCTAGGATCTTTGAGCGTTTAATTGTGTCAAAGGCTCGTGACATGGCAATGCCCATTCTGTGGAAATCCCTATGCCTGGACATAACTACCGGCACAAGCTTGCATTGAGCCCATACAATGTCTGCGCAGCTGCGTCCATGTTTAAAGCCACTTTGACATGATCCGGTGAAGTCATTGATGGTGTCTCGAATGCGGCATAGAGTAACATTGGATAGGATCTTCCGTATGCTGTTGAGGAGCACTATGGGCCACATATTGGCTGGGGGGCGAGGGGGGGGCAGGTGGCTTCTTGGGCTTGGGTTATGCGGTAAGGATGCATTGGCCTACAGCGTCGATGGGAAGGTGGTCCATAGAACCTGAATTAATTATGTGCATGATCGGTTTTGAGATAATATCACTTGCATATTTGAATAGTTCATTGCTCATGCCATCAGGTCCAGATGCACGTCCATTTTTCAGGGATTTAAGTGCCTTCTCATCTTCTGCTGCTTTAATTGGTGTTAGTAGTGGCCTGGGATCTCCTGAGAACGGGTGCAATGGCTCATCATCATGGTCAGTGAACTGACCCTTGAATCATTCTCCAATCACGTCGGCTCTTCCTTGGTCAGTCCTGACAAACTGTCATTCAGAGTTATCTACAGTGAGTGGTGGTGTGTAGTCAGTAACTCTCAGGGCTCGGAATGCCTGAAACATTTTGTGACAGTCATCCGTGGTAGTGATTTCATCTGCTAGGGAGTCTGCCTGTTGAATAGCAAGATCTCAGGAAAATACAGATTTGTACAGGTTAAGGAGAATATTTCATTGTAAATTTACAAAAAATAGTTCAGCCTGCAAATGGACATTTCTCCAGAGCACTGCAGATACCGCCTATCAAATCAGTAATGATAAAGAAAATTCCTGTTTTATTCTAGTGACAAATAACACAATGGAGCAAGCAATAATGATCTCATAAACAGTTTGAAGTTGAGTTTCAGCAAGGACTCAAATATAATATCTGTACTCTGTATAAGAACCCATTCTGTTCATACCATCTTCAAGAATTCATTTTGACGTGGTCTAACTACAAAAATAAATACCTTAAAGTTATGAACATACAATTCCAGCAAGGTATTCTAAATCAGCTTAAGACGGTGCAAGTCAGAAAACCCGTGTTATTCAGGAACATATTCAACCAACTAACAGATCATGAACCAGGCACCAATACGCATCTCTCAATGGCAGCGTGGATATGGCATTTACCAAACGCGCTTATCGACCAATCCTGTCTAGCACTGAATTATCATATATTGACGAATATGGTGACTTTAAAAAGCCACAAATTCTCGACGAGTTGAATAAATCAATTTCTGTACATAATGTGACAACACAACGTT